>VZTF01003065.1:177611-197538 GCA_013397755.1 Cnemophilus loriae
AAAAAAAAAGGCAAGTTGGAAAGGTAACTGTGGAAAAACTGGGTAGCTAAACTTCACGCTTATGTTCTTTTTAATGAGTTTTATATAGAATTAACCGGATTAATAGGATCTCACAGTCTTTTTTTAACCTGTGTCTCCTGACCTTGGTGTCATCCTCATTGAGATATAGAGCAAATAGGTACCACAGGCATCTAAAGCTCCTTGTGGATAAATTACAGTGAGGTGCTTCTTTACTCACTCAGGCATCTTTAGATCTAACTCTTGAAGTTTTTCCTGAAGCCTAGGCACACAGTTTGGACACACTATTTTGTCTTTTTGTATACTGCGATTTCTTTTTGTTGTTTTGTTGGTTGTTTTTTTCCTTAAAACCTCCTTTCACACTGATTACTTGTTTGTGTAGTGATCTCCAGCACTCCATTTCTTATGTTTTTTCTGTGCTGACTTTTCCTTATCTCTGTTGGTTTTTTGTTGGTTTTTTTTTGTCATTTTTTACTTTGGTCAGGTTGCTGCATCCTTATCTTCAGCAAACCATTTTTTCTTTTAATCTTTTTTGATCTTTCTCTTCTGTATATTGGGCTGTCATTTTCTGTGCTTTCCCCCTTCTGTCTGTGTGTGTGTGTCTGAGTGTTTGTGACTAGCTTATGATATTTTCTGATCCCTATGAAGAGATTTCCTTTGTGTTCTTCCCTTGATTTTTAATGTTTCTGTGGTTACTTTTGTTCTACTGTTTCTCTCAGTGTATGCCATTTTATTTACTTCTTCCCAAATCTCAGCAATTTTTTTTTCCCCCTTCTGGGTAATCTCATTGTATTTTCCATTTTATTTTTCTTTATGTGTTTTTCGTGCTGACATCTTTATTTGAGTGTTCTTAGAGACCAGCTTCAGTTCTGATTCTGTTCCTAAAGTAACAATATATATCTATAGAAACACACACAACTTTTCCTTAGTTTCATTGTGCTGCATGAATAGCAGGAAAAGAATTTAAACACCTTCTTGTGCCCAATTCTTCACTTTTCTTTCTAGCCTTGACTTTATTCTGGAAGAAAACTTAGTGAGCAAGTGTTCCACAGAGAACAGCAACATATTTTTATTTTTCTGGCTGCTCATCTGATAAAAAAAGCCCCTTTCTGCTGCTGTGGCAGCAAACAAGAAACACAGTTCAAGGCTCTTGTGCATTGAGGGGATGCCAGAAGTGGTCAGTGGATAAATGAAAACCATGTTTGGCCTGTCTCAGCCTTGACCTCAACATCTCACCAACAATAAGTGATGAAGCAGACATCACTGCCTGATTTTCACTTTTCTGATTAAATTACTGACAAGCAGGGGAACACTTTGCTTTGAGGAAATAAAGAATGCCAGTGCCTGGAATGGACGTCAGGTGGTTACTTAGCTCAGTGTGCAAGGCTTGGATGTCTTGGAATAATACGGATGGTGACATGTTAATATGGCTGCTGCCTCCCTCATGTGCAGAAACAGATTTTGTTTTCTGCATTAGGGATTTTTAAGCATTTTTTAAAACTTCTGCAAGGAAACCTGTCCCGCTTTTCAGGCTTACATCCCAGAATTCTTTTTAAGGAGGAGGAGGAGGAGGATGGCTGCATACCTAAAGAACCAAGTGCATTCACTCCCTCTTCTCAAGGGCTATCTCTGCATTTCGTGTGTGACATTAAACACTAAGTCAAGTACATAATCACTGCTTGAAATTAAAGCTTGAAAATGCCCTTTCCCAGGGGAAGGTGTTAAAATCCATCTCACAACCTCCTACTCCCTCTGGTCCCTCTTTGCCCTTTCCTATTGAATTAGAAACTTTACCAGGCTTTGGGTTTTTTTGGTTTGGTTTCTGTTTTGTTTTTTTATTATTATAGCAGAGACTCAGAGCCTGGTGCTCTGCAGGATCCTGGGAGCAAGAGCTATGGTTTCAATAACCTAATGACAGGAAGATAATTGTGTCTGATCCCTCTGTCCCTTGAGTCAGGGCTCAAAACTTCTGCCGAGGTGGCAGCATTTTCCTACTGCACTTGGGAAGGGAACTGAAAAATTGTTATCTTCTCTGTTCCTTTGCAGTGAATGCACTCTAAAATAGTTCCAAATCACGTTCCACTGGAACTGATGGAGGCAGAAGGAACAAATTCTCCCTCCTCCCCATAGTTCACCGTTTTCTCTATAAACAACGCAGACAGATCCGATTAAGGCCTTTCAAGTGAGACAGAAAAAGGACAGAAAAATCCACCTCACAGATTTTGATAGTGAGTAGCAATACAGGAGGTACTAAACTAACCAAAGGTGAAAAGGCTATCTCTGGGCAAGCACAGAAATGTCAAAATACTGAAAAGCACATGCATTTGAGGGAGTGGGGTAGGAGGCTGCCTTTTTTATATCCATTTTCTCTCTTCTTCCATAACTTATTCTGTTCTTCACTTTTACTGCTACCAGCCTTTACTACTCTTTGATTTTATCTATCACTTACTAGTCCTTCATATTTTGTTTTTTCTGATCTGTTATAAAAAACCCAGCTGTGTTGTCAATTGCAAAATTAGGAGGTTGGTCTTCCTACAGGAACTATACTCCTCGGGGAGTATTGAACCTGACGCACTGAAGTCAGACAATGCTACAAAAAAATCTGTATAAAGCAAATCTATTCACAAGTCAACAGTCTAAAGCAGTGTGATTTTTTTTTTTTCCCTCTCCACTGGCCAGCAATTATTTAAAAATCAAACTGACTAGGAACTATCAGTGGTTTTTTCAGAGTTTTTGGCAGGTATCAGCGTGGTACTCCTGCTGGTATAAACTTCATGATGTTGCTACTACAAAAGCCCACTGCTGTTTGTGAAAGTTTGAGAAATATAGAGTTTTGTGATGAGCTTACTGACCTATAATGAACTTTTTATTATTATCATTATTATTATTATTACTGTAGTGAAAATCATTTTCCTACTTACCAGGATGCTTTGAAAGAATGATCAGCTTGCACACTGCCCCTTTTCAGTTCTGCCAGTTATTTCCATGATGGTTAGTAACAGCTTACTGCAAATCTCACACTGAAGTCCACAGAACTCTGAGTTCCCCACAAACTGACCAAAATTAAACACTGGATTAGGAACTGCGCTGGTTTTGCCTGGGGTGGAGTTCACTTTCTTCCTAGTGGCTGGTATGGGGGCTGTGTTTTGGATTTGTGCTGGACCCAGGGTTGATAACACAGAAATGTTTTTGCTGTTGCTGAGCAGGGATTGCACAGAGCCAAAGACTTTTCCACTGCTCTTTCTGGTGTCACCAAATCCTCCAAAATCACTGGGTTAAACAAATCCCTTTCACACTGTCTTTTTAGCATCAGCAAGTCAGGCATTATTTTGTTCCTGGCCAGGGTTTGTGTGTGAGGCTGACAAAATTCCAACCTCCACAGAGACACAGACACAAAACTTTGTCACTTATTTACACATTTTCCTCAAACAAATAAATTAATGTTTGGTGGTTCTAAATTACGTGATCCTCTCTCATTAATCAGTATTCTCTCCTCTATAAGTTATTGATTTCTCACTTCTCATGCTAATTAGTCCATATTTTTAGTCTTTCTAGCATCTTTTTCATCTGGTTGGGGTTTTCCAATGAATATACTGAGTGTTTTTTGTCTCGTCTTTATCTTCTGGTTTCTGCAAAATGCCTTTGTGGCCCACAAATTCTGCATTCCAGATGTCCAGCCTCAACAGTACATCTCTCTCTCTCTCTCTCCCAGGCTTTGTTCATTGAAGCATATCAGAGTTAGTTTATCAAAACTTAAAGTTTCAGTAATTTTCCTTATCTGTGCTCGTACGAAAGTAGCTCACGACAACTTTGATAAATGCTGGCTAAAAGTAATTTAATAACAACACACAGCTTACAATTTTTATATATATATATATATATAGGTTATGATTCATTAAAACAACTAATTTAGTAGTTAACTAAGACCATTAACTGAAATTATTAAAAAGTTCTATCGTTTCCAACACCACAATGCTGGGGAGGGGGCTGGGGGTGCCTGGGAGGTTTGGAGGGGACACAGCCAGGACAGGTGACCCAAACTGACCCAAGGGATGTTCCAGGCCGCATGACATCGTGCTCAGTGTGGAAAGTGGGTGGAGAAGGAGGAAGGGGACATTTGGAATGATGGTGTTTGTCTTCCAAGTCCTCGTTCTGCAGCATGTGACCCTGCTCTGCTGCAGGTGCTGAACACCTGCTTGTCCATGTCACACAGGAAATTGATTCGTTGGGGTTTTTTTGCTACTGCACAGACTTTTGCTTTCCCTACTAAACTGTCCTTACCTCAATCCATGAATTCTCCAGCTTTTACCCTCCCAATTCTCTCCCCAGCCCCTCTGGTGGGGGAGTGAGTGAGCGGCTGCTCGCAGCTGGGGCCTGGCTAGGGTTGAACTGAAACAGGTACCAAATTTGGGAATTTATCACTGAATTCAGTGTGTGGAATGCTGAGTGGTACAGATTAGCAAATCCACAAAAGCAGAAATAATGTCAGAATAAAGACAGATGTTACTTGCACAAATGCATTTTGTAACCAGGAGTGATCATAGAAGTGAAGGGAAAAATATTAAGGGCCAGATCACCAGCTGATATAAAACTGCACTTCCCTAAACCAGCTCTCCAATGTTCAAAAGCACTCCCAGGCTTTTAATTCTTTAAACCACCATGAGACTGGAAGATTAGACAATAGCAATACTTCTAAACAAATATCAGCAAAGCATTATCAGCTTCTAGTGAAAGAAAACAAGCATACGGATCAACATTGTGGAGGGATATTCCTGCTCAAGTTAATACTCAAGGAGCTGTCACTTTAAAATATACATTTTGAATACATTAATTCCAAAGAACATCATTACTGAACAAAGCCACATCAGCATTTAAATTAAAGTACCAGGTCCTGAGAAAAGAATGATAATAATAAAAGGAGGATCTAATGCAATTTCGCATTTCTTTTGGGGTTGTTTGTTGCAGCAGTTCTACAGGAAAAACTTTCATATTCCCAGTGGATCTCAAAAGTTTGAAATTAACGTTACTTTAACTCCATCACCACATCTTCAGGCAAAAGTCTGGGTAATAGTCCTTTCCAACCAATTCCTTCTTACTTATGTATGAAGGATGAAAGTGGCAGAGCTGTGAAGGAGAGGTAAATGGCATGAAAATTACAGAACTAGAGACACACACAGGATAAAACAGGAAGAAAAAAAAGAAAATTGCCTTTTGAAAGACTTATACACCAGCACCAGAGATGGGAAAAGGTGAGGAGGAAAAATAAACCCACAACCTTTTAGCAAACCAGAGCTTTTGACGTATTTCTAGGGGCCTCTCTGAGATGCGATGTGAAAGTGTTGGAGAGTTGAACGCAGTCTGATACAAAGCTCCTGATAAATATTGTAACAAGGGCTATTTATGCAATCAGAGGACGGGAGGGGAAGGATGCTGCTGCATTAAGAGAATTCCATAAAGTTCAGGAAGGTCTGCAGCTGCCATCAAACTCTGCAGGCGGGAGGCATATTTATTTACATAAAAGTCAGACGATACATTAGACTGTGCCTGCCTAGACTCAGATAGATGAAAGGAGTCACAGCTCCAAATGAATATTAATCCACTGCTATGGCTAATTTTAACAGCTTGAAAGTCAACAAACACATTTGTCTTGGGTCCGAAAGGAATAGATGTGCTTTTGAAGTGCAGTGATGAAATTATTGCAGGAAATAAAAAGCTAACTATTGTAGCAAGTGTTAGGAAAATGAAACAGTGTCTTGTCAGGTATCTAAAGAGAAATGAATGCAGATAAATTATAATTAAATGTGAGCATTACAACAATTTTTTATGCTTCAAAGCTGTGCATTACACCTCATTTATCTTCACTTGTTCACTGTTATTAATGGGCAAAATTGGCTTTTACTAGCTGTGACTCTCTACTGTTATGAAGATGTTCTTTTTTCCTCTGTGTGTCAAAGCACATCTCACAAAAATGTTGTCTCTGACCCAACGTCATTAGTGCCTGAATGGCTGATGGAACTCAACAGGAAGCAGTAAACAGGGACTGAGTTTCCTCTTCCCTTCCTGCTGACGACAGTGGAAGTGGAAATTGGCTCTTAAACCAGTTGTATAATGGTATTGTTGGACTTACTACTTTCCTCCTGCTTTTTGGCCCGTAAAGAAGAGATTGATCAAAGTCATCGTCTTTTAAAATTTCTTTTAATTAATTTTAATTTTTTCCTGTCCCAAGCAGCTTTTCAAACAGAATTTAAATGTGCATGAGAGCAACCTGATAAAACTGGGAGGAAACCATGCCATAGGACAATACAGAAAAAGACAATGCAGTAAAAAACATAAAAACATGAAAGAAAAACTTTAGAAGAACAATGAGGAGAGAAGCTGGCAGAGCAGAGCCAAGGTTTGAAATTAGGCTCAGATCATCGTTACAGGGGACATAACACCAAGGACATCAGATTGGAGCACCGTGTTGTGATGGCATGAGATGGTGTAAAACGTAGCCTTAAACACCTTGAATTCCTCTAGGATGGTAATACACTCTAGAATTCATTACAACATGCCAAATATCGATGGATTTCTTAGATAATATAATACATTTCCACAAGCAAATATGGTTTCTGTGAGCCACAAAAGCACCCTGGGAGGTCCTGTGTGTGAACTCTTTATGACCAGCATGATGACATCTTCCATGAACCATTTGAAATGCGATAATTAATAAAGAAAAGAATATATTTAAAATGTATAATAAAATAACTGTAACTATGTTTTCTTTTTTTTTCAAATAATAGATGAGAAAAGCCTTCAGCCTAGTCAGTTACTAATGTTTAACACCCACAATTTGTACATTTTTTAGTGTTATCCTCAGTCTGTTGCAAAAGTGTGTACCTCTGTTTTGTTAAAAATGTATGTGTACACTCTACATAATTAATTACGGTACCTTCAGGTCAACTTTTACAAAGGTCTAAAGTCCATCTACATTCATGAGATGGATTTTTTTTTCCTTTCTTTTTTTTCTGTTTTTTTAAGTCTTTAAGCAAAGGTTTGCAACACTTCAGTATCTCCTGCTTGGTTGACATCCTTTAAGGTAACTGAACACAATTCACCAACAAGGAATCTGTCATTATTTGGTTCACAAGACGTGGCATTTTTAATGAGCTCTCGTGTCCTTTTCTGATTTAGAGGAGTCCATTCTGCACAGTTTTATCTGACCCTTTAGGACTCCACCCAGGCAGACCATGTGCTTTAGGAGGTCACTTTTATGTTAAAAAATGGGAACAAGATAAAAATCATCTTTCTTTTTAGTCCTTGGTCTTATTAGCTCCTGCTTCCTCCACTTCCAGAACTGAGTTTTCCAAGAGCACTGTTCACACACCACCTTTACTCCTTTACCTTTGGGCTGCCCGCAGAGTGACAGTGTTTCCATAAGACATTCTGGACTCTCTTTTCTGACTGTGGATTCTTCACATTCATGTTAAACCTCCACCATGCTCACAGCCTGACTCCCAGCCCCTGGAATGAGCTGCCAGACGCTGAAGAAAATGTGTTTTCACTATTTCTCCGTGAACCCCATCTTCCCAGTATTGCAACATCAAAGTGGCACATAAATTTTTCAAAACTAGATGTCACCTTTCAGGACGTAGCCATCAAAGTGAGCTAACACTATTTCTCAGCTTTGCTTGAACTTAAATTTCCCCTGCATGTTACCGGGAGTTACATCAGCTTTGTTCATTTTTAAGAGTTGCTCAGGGTCAGCAGCTGCTCAAAAGCAGATTTCAGCTGAAAAAAAAAAATAATAATAGATGTACATTCTTACTAATGACATTTCTCTTCTCAGAACAATTTAATGTTGTGAATGAAAAGCCTTGTGAAAAACATAGGCTTTGATTTACAAAAAAATGCAGTCTTTGTAAGGCAAACAAAGTGCTGAAACCACAGAATCAGTTAAGGAATGATGGAATCAGAGAATCTTGGAATAAGAGACTCAGGGAATCATAAGAGTCACAGAAACATGAAATCATAAAATCAAGCAATCATAGAATTATGGTATCAAAGAATCATGGAATCATACAGTCAAAGACTCATCAAATCATGGAATCACTGAGCCACATTCTCATGTAATCATAGAATCATGGAATATTTGCATCATTAAGTCAGAGAATCAAAGAATCATTACATCATGGAGCAAAGGAACTAAAAAATCATGGGAACTTGACAGTTGCACCACAGAGTCATGGAGTCACACAGCCACAAAATCAGAAAATAATCAGATACAGAATCAGGGAATTGTAGGGTCATAAAAACATGGAATCTTTGTATCATAGACATATAGAATCATGGAATCATAGATGCAAGGAATCATAGAATCAGAGATAAAAATATAACCAAAGCAAAAAGAAAAATTTCATGAAAAATACACAACAGAACAACATTTTTGGGAGATCAGAGCTTGAAGTACATGCTAGTCTTCAAAACTACAGTATGAGCTGCATGTCTGTAAATGACCTTTAATTAGTACAGTTATTTAATTTTACAAGCATTCTGTACATGTAAAAGTACATGGTCATATACATGATATCAGTTCTCCTCTGATAACTTCAATTTCACGTAAGTGTTTGAAAGATATCCTTTTCCTTTGGAGGGCGGTGGTGGACATGCATGAAAATAAAACTCAGATTCAAGACACCCTCTGGTTACCTGGAACAGTAGCACAGAGAATAAAAAAAGGAAAATGTTCCAGTTTCACATATTGATGCTTTTCCATTTTCTTTCTTCTTCCTATTAGGAAACTGAGAAAGGGATGAGGAAAGAGGTTCCTGTTTCCCTTCTGGAGAGCTGTGAGTAGTCAGTGTCTCTGACTTGGTACCCAACTTCATCCATTAGCAAACAGCAAAAGGGGTGCAAGAATCTCAGGCACAATCTGAATCGAGAAAATACACACTCCTTCAGATTCTCGCAATGTTTTCCTTAATGGTATGGTAACTCTGAAGTACATTGATATTGTCTGCTAACTGCTGCTACTACATTCACTATAATTTTTTTTTAAATCCATTCTGAACAAATTTCTTCGCCAAGTAAAGTATCTTTACATCATCACATGAACATTACGGAATTCTGATTTTTTTACTTATACAGAGAGCAAAAAGATTTTTATTTCTCTAGGAATAGGAAACAAAATAAATACATAGCACTGGTCAAATTAAAAGGAAAAAATATAACTAGAAGACACCAGAAAAGGGCTCACGTCCAAAAATTTATTCATATTTGAATAACAATGCAAAAAGTTTCAAAATAAAGGTTGCCTAACATACAAGCTTGTACTTACAGATTCTAGTTTACAGGTCTTTTTCTTTTCCCTCCAGTTTATGTCGAGATCTTTAACATGACATTTCAGGCCTGTGCTTTACTACAGAAAACTAATCAAAATAATTCAGTCATTTCTTAAATCAAGGCTAGGAAAAAACATGCTGCTTTGCCTAGTACATTGCAATAGCTGACCTCTAACATTTCCCTGGAAGATCTCATTTATCTTGGATTATAGCAAAAAGAGCTTTCCTTTCATTTTCAATGTTCCTCTTCAGTAAAAGTGATTACCTTATGTGTGTGAACATCACAAGGGTTTAAGAAGATAGAATTAAAGTGAAAGCAGGTTCATCACATAAACACCCATGATCTCGATAAAAGACTGGAAATACAGGTGCTAAAAAAAGAAAACCTTAAAGTGTAAAATAAGCAAATGGCCATTTTAAATGGACCTGAAAGTCCTTCCCCAAACTATTGTTCAGGGTGTTGTTCAGAATTTGGCTACCAGGTTAACTGAGAGGGCTGAGAACTGACACACACACAGGAAATTTTCCAAGATTTACCTCAGTCTTCTGTCAAGACTGATCTCGCCCTCCTCCTACTCTAAGTGCTCATTATTTAGCCCCAAATGGAGATATAAGCTTATGCCAGACATGACCAAAAAGACACAAATCCTTTTTCCACCCTTTTCATTCTAACTGAGGTCCAAATTTAAAAAAAAAAAAAAAAAAGGTGCAGGAAAAGGGACAGGAACTTAAAAAAAATTGTCTCATTTTTTTTTTTTGCTTGTTTATGAATGTAAAAATTGTCAGCGGGTGCATTTGGTGCTACTGACGACTGAACACCTGACAAAAAGCATGTTTCAAGGAAGACAGTGCCCTCTGGATATAGGGATGAAATTTTATTTTAGGTTATGTAGCATGTCTTGATTGAACTTCACCGTCTGCTCCTCAGTGGCATGGTTTGCCTGAGGCTTTCTCTCTGTTCCTTCCTCTGCAAGATACCTGATATTCCAGAGCAACTAAAAAAGCTTCGGCACTTGGATGTCTCCACTGAACTCCTTCTTAAAAATAAAATAATTTTTTTTAAAAAAAAAGCATAGTTCACACAGCTGCAGAGAAAAGAAAAAAAATCCATTCTACAAGTGGTGAAGAGTCAAATAAGGTTTTTCTCTCAAATGAAGCTGGAAGCTGTTGTGGAACGTGCAGTTTGTAGGCAAAGGCACTGGGGATAAGAAGTGAAGAGCTACTCTCTGCATGCCTGAGAAAGCTGGATGATTTGAATGCAAAGATAGCAAACATTTATCTTGGTAAGTGGCATGGGACGGAATTAAGCGCTGTTGGATAACTACCTTTGAGAATAAAGAGCATGTAGAGATGCTCCTTTATTTTTTTCCTTTTAATTATATGCTGTAGGTCATTAAATCTTCTTATCATACTCCTACACATTCAATTCTTAATGTAACTTGAATGTAATTGCCTGTTTTACCAAACCAGATTGAAAGTTAGTCTTTCTTTAGCAAATTTTTATTGCAGAAGCAGAGGAACCAGACAATATGGATTGAGGGTATAATTTGCATGCAGTATATCAGATGCCACACTCAGTTTCCTGGGGGGGAAAAAAAATAAAAAGAAAAAAAACCACAGAAATTGTACCCAGACATTGCTACTGCTCTGCATCACTGTCATATTTCTTCACTGTATTCTGCCACGAGCATACATAAGGCAAAACTCATCATCTGCCGCACACATAAACTTATAATGCTGTTCTTGTAAACCACTTCACCTATTGACACATTTCTGAATCCTAGGGCCAGAATGGATTTAATTTCCTGCATCAGATGAATGTTTTGACTGAAAAAAAAACAAAACCAAAGAGTTCTGAATTTATAAGTGATAAGGCATGTGGCTTCCTAGCATGGAAAATTTGAAAATTTCAGTCCACATACCTCAGAATCTTCTGAATATGGCTTATTTCAAGTTATCCTAAAATTGTAAAAAGGGCACTGACTCCAGAATTTACTCTGCTGCTTGAAATTCCCCTTCCCACTCCTAGCCCGGCTAATGTGCAGTTAGATTAAAATGAAGGGAAAAGCATCTCTCAGCTGCTATCTCATTAAAAAGAAAATTGCAATAAAGATGCTTCAGATAAAAGAAGCAGAATAAAAAAAAGGTGTACCAGATGGTTCTGTATATATATATTTACATACCTCTAAAAGGTTCATAGTCATCGGTCCACAAATGACATCACATAAGGATGTAATTAGAAATTAATCTTTTAAGAATTTTTAGAAGGAAATACGATGTTTTGGAATTTCAACTAATTTTTGGGGAATAAAGGTGAAGGTTTATGACGCATGCAGATAGAAAAGGATTACAGTTTTCCTGGCCAGGGAATAGTGGCTGCTGTAGGTGAACCCAGTTAGTTACCCAGTTTGGAGGGTGGCTCAGATTACAAAACTGGAAAGGGAAAAAGAGAAAGGAAGGAGTACTATTCAGAAGGGTTTGTCTGCCCTTAAATGCACTGAGAGAACAAAAGCAGATACACTGGAAGAAAAAATCAACTGCCAAAAAAAAATCCTTCTATAATGGTCCATGACAGAAAAGCTGGATGGTTTTAAATAGGGAATACAGTCCATAAGTAGGATAACACCACTGAATCTGGATGATCAAGAGTTATAGTAAGAAAAAAAATTAGCTGTACAATGAACACATGAACAGCTCCAAAATCTAAAAGGGATCTTGAAAAGACAAAGAATGAAAACTAAGATTACAGCACAGTCACATTAGGTTTAATCTGAAAGACTGTGATGCAATGGAGAGAAAGCACAGAAAATCAAGGACAAATACTAAGAAACAACAGAGGCAAGCAAGAAAGGGAAAGGAAAACACAGGTGCACTGCTTGGAGGAAGGAGAAAAAAAAATGAGGACACTGAAAAAAGCCAAGTGTATTCAGGACCCTCTTAGTAGCTTAGTTTTTTTAAAATCAGAATAAGGAAAACACAGATCAAAGGATATGCGGTTAGATTAAACTCATACAGGTCAGAAGATCTGGTGATATTTATTTTGATACAATTCCTGAATTATTGATGATCATATGTGAGAAGTAATGGGAAACGAATGAGCCTGGAGAATTGAAAAAGGGCATAGACACTATTTGTCTTCAAAAAATGGTTAAAAACTGTCCTAAGTTTAATACCCAGGGACATATCTCAGCAAATGACCAAAGAATTGATATGTAAATACTTTGGGGATTAGAGCACGGATCTATCCATGCCACGTGATATCAAACCAATTTCATCTCTTTCTTTGAAAAGGTCATTTAATCTACCATAAAAGTAACACAACAACTGCAATTTGAATTTTGTTGGACTCCCACATGAGACACTAAGAAAGAGAGTGTGTTGTAAATAAACCCGCTCTGAATGCATAGATAATGTAGTTGAAAAATCTTCGGGAGAAAAAAAACCCAAAAAAACAACAAACCCTGCTGTAAATATTAGCAGTTAAACTTTGGAGAAGTCTTCACAATTTAGGCAAATGCAAAGTGTTTGGGAGGTTATAAAAGAATGTCAATATAGTTCTTCTCTTAATATAAACATATTATTCTATTCTTTAATGTCCTTTTTACTTAAAATTTGGTTTGCATCTTAGCTGTTTTTATTTTCTCTCTACAAACTTAGAGTATGTGTGTATATACACACCCACAGTGTGTAGATATAAAATAAAAACTGTTTGCCCTGGAAAAAGTGTTACTTTTCTGTATTGTCCCTTTCTGGCCTTCTGTAAAGCAATCTCGATGCAGCCAGGATGACTACGCAACTTAATTTTCAATTTTACAGGGAACTTTGGGAATTGTGTGTATTCCAAGTAAATTCCATCTCATCTGAAATACCACTATTTCCTGGTGTGACTTCTCCTACTAATTCCTTACTTCCGCTGAATGCCATTTGTCCTGTATCCTACTGTAATCGCAAGCACCTTTCCTGAAAATAAATGAGTGCTTACATTTCATCCTCGCCCTCACACAAATTCCCTTCCCTCCTTCCCATTCTCCATCAGCTCTGACCTGACAGGCGGATGTCCCTCAGCCACACTCCCCCACCATCTGAAACACACAGTTGTCTCCATCCAGATGTACTGCCCAAAGATTTTTGAGGATTGTTTTTGTTTTCCAGTGGGCATCTGATAATCTGAAAACCCCCAGGACACATTAATTCTTACTAATCTCATTCTTGGACATTTCCAGTCCTTGCTGAGGTAGCTCAGTTACCTTTTGCTTCCTAGGCAGCAAACCTAAGAATGAAACATCACCTTTTCTCTCTTCTGTTCCATCATATTCTTCATTGAAAGAGATTCAAAACCTTGAGTCTCACATCTTTCAGGTTAAATACAGTTTGTGTCTAAATTAGCAAGTAATTCAAGAAACAGGACTGGACATAAAGAGGAAACCAGCTCATTTCAGCCTTTAGAGGGCTGGAACTAGATGTCTAATGTTCCTTCCAACCCAAACCATTCTGTGGTTCTATGTTTCTTGTTATTTATTCTACTATTTCATCACTTCTGTATTAACTAAGCCACTTTTTCTCAAAAACGCATTTCCTTTTTGATCAGAATATACTCAGCTTTGAGGTTAAACCCTCAAAAAATTAAACCCTCAGTGTCTAAGGAAAACTTTCTTCTTAAAAACAATAAAGGATATGAAGCAACAATATCATTGTCTTTTGGAAGTCTCTACTTGGAATTTAGTTTCTCTTACATTCCAAAATAACACTCTGCACCAAATCCAGCTCTTATTTTCTTTCTTTTATAGCCCTGCATTAAAACTAGGAGTTGACAGATGGGGATTAAAAACCTGTATAATTTGGACCATCATTAATGTTCATGTCTGCATGATGAGGACCTCAGATCCTTTTGTCAGAAAGGCAAACTTATGAACATGAATTTTAACATTTCCTCTCTAATATTTACTTTGAATGTTAGCATCAGTAAGATCCCAGAGATGTTATGAATAAAGAACTGTTCATGAATAATTGTTTTCATCAATTATTCCACTATGCTTGAGCAACATCAAAGTAGATTTTAGGTGGAATTTTCATTTAAAGGGACTCAAAACTTGTAAAAATATTCACGCATCATGGTAAGCGGCCCCTCCTCTGACAAGCGGACTATTTCCAGTAACAAGAAGTCAGATTTTGTCACATAAATATATAATAAAGCAAGGATGCAGCAAAGGTGTTGGCAACAGCAATATTTAATCAGCAACTAGTTCAACTCCAGCTGAAGATGTAAAATGCATAGCAGCCTCTTCAATATAAATTTTCTGCTTGTCCTATGTCTACAAGACTATCTTTGAGGTTACCAGCTCCACATTTGTTTTTCTATTAGTTTTGCCAAAATCTTATTTTCAACACAATCTTTCTCCTGCATTCTGGAGCCTTCCCCTCCTGCCACAGAAGTGATTCTCCACCAAAAAGGAAAAAAAAAATAAACAACAACAACAACAACAACAAAAACAAAAACAAAACAAAACAAAACAAGTCAAATTTTCTCCTTATTTTCTTTGCAGTGCCAAGAAAAAAGTGAATTGTCCTGGCTCCTGTTCATATTTTACATTATACTGTAAAATGCTTTTATTTTTACAGTGAATGTTGGATTTCACCCTACAGATTCCAGCTACTTATGTGCCAATTTCTACCCACAAGTGAGTAAATCCATTGATTTCATTTATGACAATTTTTAAGGTTTTCTTTCCCTTACTTCTAAGATGGTGTTAAAGGACAGTTGAAAAGAAATACATCTGGAGAAAGAGCAGCAGGCAAATCTCTCTGGCTGAAGACAATCAAATGCCCGTTACTCTGACAGAAGAATTTTAGTTTATTCTTGAAAAGTTAAAACAGCACCACAAATCTGGAGGGAAGACCTGTTTACATCTTAGCTAACAACACATTTTTAACAACTCCAGGGACTACTAAGAATTGTCTATAAATTAATCGCTATAATTTCACTGAATATTCTGTGTACTGATTGCAGAAAATGGCTCAAAGAGAGGCAAAGTTTCCTCTCCTTTCACTTCTAGAAAAAAATATTCTTTTAGTAGTGGTATTTATTACAGACCCAACAGCAATAAATAGTTTTGAATTCCACTTTAAAAATCATAATCACTTATAGCTACACTGAACATTCACAGATTGAAAAGAAATTGTATATGTAGTGAGATATATTGTTACTGGACAATATTTTCATTAATAAACTCTCTATAGTCAACAAATACTATGCAGCAAATACTTCTAATACCCTTACTTGCACTGTTCCTGCAAGTAAGGATTGGAAGAGTCTTAAACAGCAGCAAAACAAATCTAAATGCAGATCACCTTTCTCTTCACTTTCATGCTGTTATTGCACGTATCCAGCTCACAAACTTTTCCCCATCTTTGTTATGTCAGCAACCACAAACTGCCCAGGGACTGCAGGGCACTGTAGGGTAAACAACCATATCACCAGAAATACAGAATCACTCCGAGAGCATTCCATAGCCAGGATAATAGGGATCTGAAGGCTCTTTGTACTCGCCTCCCTCATATTCTACCTAAATAGCTCCTGTTTGTGGAACCTCTCTGCAAAACCACAACGAAGACTGATCTCAGAGGGTTTAATTAACTCTTAAAAATAACCATCTTGGAGAATTTGAGAGGAAAATATCTGGTTTATGTAGGTGCACGCAAGTCTGTGAGCAAGCTGGAGGACAGTGGGGAATGATGGAGGGAGCATACTGGAAAATTAAAAATTAAGAAAGGAAATATGTCTGAAGCTCTGCTCTCTGAAAGAAATAAATTTCTTAGCTACGGGAACAGATAACAACAAAACTTCCTTCAGATTGTTTTTCAGGTGATTATGTCACATAATTAAGGGAACTAATTTTCCTGGGCTTGATGACTGATACAACAGCAGATTGCCGGTGGCCACCTGATTAGCAATTTGTTTATATTAATGAAGGGAAAAATATCCAAAAAGACAGAGTGGTGGAAGAGGAGATAATTACAATAAAGGAAATAAGCCTCCTTGCACAACCTGCATTTAGATGTTTTGAGGCACACATGGAAATGAAAACTGGCATTCAATTTCTTCCCTTTATAATGCCTTTATTTCAGCCCTACCAACTTTGTAGCATTCCTTTAAATTCACCTCCCTCCTGTCAGCAGGGGCTCTTCTTTCTAAGGAATATATTCTTCTGGACAATCCACGGCATTAGAACCCCAAACCACAGAGAGAAGCTGAAGAAATAACCCAGTCTGGGTGCAGAGAAAGGAGAGAGGAAGTGAGAAGGGGGCTCACACAAAGGAATTTTCTTCCCAGGAAAGATCCTAATTCCATGGCCATTGTTTTGATCTTGCAGTGTTAACAGAAGGGGTTCAGAAATGCTCCAAAATGTCTATGTTCCAGAAATGGGACTTGCTGAACTAAGTCTGGTTTGCTGCTGCTTTGCTCAAAACCAGTTTTCCTTCTCTGTGTGGATGACAAGCCTTAGGGAAGTTGTGATTTGAAAATCTCACCTCTGCTTCTTTCAGTAAGTCTCAACTTTGCAAAAAAACCACTCCATTTTCTCTAATACTTTTTGCCAGTTAATTGAAGAGTTTAAAAGTGCGCTTTGTAAGTCCTTCCATAACTTCCAAAACTTCCATAGAAATCAGCAGAAGGTAAACATATCCTTAAACTGCATCCTTACTAAATACCGTGGGGTCTTGCAAGAATTATAAACGCTGATAAAAATACGTTCAATTCTCCTCAAGCAAATTATTTAAGCTTTTTTGATGGAAAATTTGAACCCTAGAGCAAAATTGAAATTTTATTACAGCAAGTTTTAAATATGGGATTTTCCAGCTACCTCTAGGGGATACTACCTCACAGGATATTTTAATTCTTAAGGAAATGGTGGCAGTAATGTCATTTCTCTGTTAATAGTTCTATTAGCCCACATTATTTACTCTTAATTTATTTCTTACTGAAGAAAAACTTAAGGATTTGAGTAAATTTCATTCTATTTACCACCAATGTTGGCTTAGAGAAGGTTACTTTTAGAGAACAAGCATTTTTTAAAGTCTGTCTAGCAAGTGACATTATTTTTGGAGGTTTAAAGAATTCTGTCTAAATTAGAACATGGTTCCACATTTCTGGAAGTTTCTTATGATGCTCTTTGTAAGTAACAATCCAGATTGGGCAATCGATTCAGTGGAAATAAACATTTTTGTTATGATTTTTAGAGTGCCAGATAATGTCAGCCACAGATTAAGTTTACAAAGATTTGTACATTACATTTCCAAATAAATTTTCAGTACTTGAGAGATAAAAGGAAAACAGATTATTTACTGCAGCTACTTCAGAGCTTTAGGTTAGATCCAACACAATGGAAGTAAAATATAATGTTCTGTGTTCAAATATTAACACAGTGATCACCTGAACATAATTCACTGCAGCTTCTCCCACATCATTTTGGAGAAACAAGAATTAGTGATTTGAAGGGATAAGGATGACAAATATGGAATAAGAAGTCTCTTATTTCCATGTGCCCTGGGAATCCTTGACACAACCATTTTTTTCCAGGAATGGGCTCTTAAACTCCTTTCAGCTTGACAAAATGCAACCAACAAATCTTAAAGTTTATAAGGATCTTTATTTTTCAAACCACACTGGGAAGCCAAGAAATAAAAATACCATTCTGAGAGTAAAAGTTTGTTGTTATTGTTAAAGTACATGTATCAGCGCAGAATTGATCATGGAACATCTAAAAGGAGACTTAGAAAAGTACTGTCAGGGGCACTTTTTATGTTCATTCTCCTCCTTTTTTACAGCTCTAGCTTTGGAGCACTGCTATTACAAATAAGCTTTGCGTGCCAGGGCTTATTTTATTAAACTATTTGCTTTTATGCATAAATATCTAACAAAAATATTCAAAGATCAGAAGTTCTAAACCACACTTCTTTTAAAAATCTCATTCCCCTGAAACATTGTTCACATATCAGTAGAGCTTTCCTTATTTTACAAAAAGGGTGGCTAGTAATGGTATAAAGATGAAATATAATCTCTATGTCCAAGCTGAAAACCCAATATGATTCCTTTGAAGAATCTGATGCAAGACTAAATCACCTAGAAATGGAAATTAAGCATGCTTGAAGCATTAGAGATCTAACCAGGACTGTTTTGCAATCCCATATTCGTCTCTCAGGGCATCTGAATTGGTTCTTCCAGGAAAAAATCAACAAATTTTTAATTAGAAAAATCAGAAGTACAGAGCTATTCCAGTTATAAAACTGAAAAGCTCAGCAGAAACAGACCAGAAAGACTTGACCTAATTAGTCTGAATTCCTTCTTTAAAAAAAAAAAAAAATAAGGTGATAAGAGGTCTGGAACACAGTTCAGCTAAAAACATAAACCAAGCTTAACGATTTCAAACCAGACTTAACTAAATCAATGCATGCTTGCCCTGAGGCAAAGGGCCAGGGACACTTCAGACTGTCATGAAAGGTGAAAAACCAGAAGGAAATAAAGCAGCATAACCCAACAGCAAGACAGACAAAGAGGTAGAACACACCTTGGGGAGTTTGTGTAGACCATCCACTTACCCCCAGTTACAGCTCAGCCTAATGTGTAATTAAAAACCTTTGAAACTGAAACAGAAAACAACATTTCCTAATCAATCTGCTGCAGTTTTTCACGAATTTTCTGAATATGTGTATTAAACTCTCCTTCTCCTAGTCACACTTTCTGCTCCCTGTCTTACCAGGGACAGGAAACGCAACACATTTCTTTCTCCTTCTTCTGACACATGTGAAATTCATCATGTTTCACCTGTACCTTACCTCAAAATTTGTTTTTCAGGAGTCTGATCCTTTCATTTGTTCCTTCCAAAGTTTCAGTAGCTGGTTTCACCTCATTCCTGAGGGCAGCACCCAAAACTGGAAACATATTCCATATTCCATTAGATCTTCACAGTTATTGGTACAATAGACAGATATAACTGAGTGATCTATACACAAAAGTCAGAAAAAATTATGGGTTTACACCTTTTCCTTAAAAACTCCAGTAAAAGTATAGGAAATCAGTGCAGCTTGCAAAACATTTTACAGAAACAGCACTGCTCAGCTGTATCAGGAAGATATAGATATGTTTTTTTCAAATAGTATATTTTCTCTACAGTGCTACTTCAATATTATGGGTGCCTGTCGTATAATATCCAACTGCACAATCAAATTTCTTGTCCTTAACTTCCAGTAAAGATTAATCTGCCCAGAGTCAGTAGTGACTAAACATCATCTTCCTTTCTCTCTTTTCTTTCTCTCTTTCTTTCTTCTTTAATTTCTCTTTCTTTCTTCTTCTCTCTTTCTTTTTCTCTCACTCTTTTTTCTTTCTTTCTCTCCTTCTCTCTTTCTTCCTCTCTTTTTCTTACTCTCTTTCCTTCTTTCTTTCTCCACCTCTTTCTTGCTCCCCCTCTTTCCGGCTCTTTTTTTCTTTCTCTCTTTATTTCTTTCTTTCTCTTTCTCTCGCTCACTCACTCTCTCTCCCTTTGTCTCTTGGTCTCTTGCTCTCCTGCTCTCTTTCTCACTCTTTCTTTCTTTCT
>VZTF01003066.1:0-30150 GCA_013397755.1 Cnemophilus loriae
AGCACAGGGCCAGGAGAGCTCCCCGCCGCGGGAGCCCCAGCCCAGGCCGGCTTTGGCACAGGCTGATGTCGCTGTGCTCGAGGATGACGCAGAGCATCGCCATGGAGACGGGAAGCCAACGTGAGGAGCCGGTGCCGCTCCTGGCACATCCCGGAGCCGGGACCCGGTCCCGCAGCATCTGCTGGGGCAGGGGGGCAGGGGACACACAGTCCCAGCTGCAAACACACGCTGGCACCACCGGCAGGGCGTTGCGGGTGGTTTTATTTTCAGCGTTGCCTCGGCCCCGTGTGGGATGTAAATATCGCAGCGCAGGCTGAGCCCTTCGCTGCCCCTGCTCCTCGTGTGCTCGCTCGCCGGCAGCTGCACACGGCAGGGCCCGTGTGTGCCCCCCGGGGCAGTGACACCGCCGGGCAGCGCTGAACCGCGCTGTGCATTTCAGGGGACCACAGAGCTGCACTTCAAAGAGTGCTTCAATGCCTGTGCTGAGCCCCCGGAGCAGAGCAGGAGCCGCTCCCAACCCCTCCGGGGCTGCGGCTTTTGCTGGGTTTGTGGGGCAGGAGGGAGCCCGAGGGCACAGCAGCCTCTGCCACGGCCCCAGCGCTGCAAAATCCACCCAAAATCACAGCAGAGGGAAGCAGGGAGGGGCTGGAAAGTGATTGGGAACCCCCGGTTGTCAGGATGTTATGGAATCACAGAATAATGGAATGGCCTGGGCTGGGAGGGACCTCAAAGCCCATCCAGTGCCACCCCTGCCATGGGCAGGGACCCCTCCCACTGTCCCAGGCTGCTCCAGGCCCTGTCCAGCCTGGCCTTGGGCACTGCCAGGGAACCAGGGGCAGCCACAGCTGCTCTGGGCACCCTGTGCCAGGGCCTCCCCACCCTCCCAGGGAACAATTCCTTCCCAATATCCCATCCAGCCCTGCCCTCTGGCAGTGGGAAGCCATTCCCTGTGTCCTGTCCCTCCAGGCCCTTGTCCAAAGTCTCTCTCCATCTTTCCTGCAGGCTCCCNTTTGGGGTTTCTGGGCTGTTCCCAGTGCACAGGGATGTCTGTTTTCCTTCTCTTGTGAAGTGGGAGCCAAACTCTCTCCTCCCCTCCGGGAACCCTCACCCAGCCAGGGCAGGGTGCTGGGAACGGGTCCCGTGCTGGGCGAGGATCCCATCCCTGGGCAGGGGCTGCTGCCCTGTGCAAACACCTGAGCCCGGGACCAGCCCCTTTCCTCGGCTCTTGGTGGGCTGCAAAGCACGGACATGCCAAGAAAACATGGAAACTACTCACCAAGTCCCTTTGGGATGTGATTTATCTCAGGTGGAGAGGGCAGTGCCTGGGCTCGGGGTCTGAGCTTCCGTAACACCGAGGGTTCCCATGGTGCAGCTCAGAGCCGGGTCTGTCCCACACTGCCAGGGCCACCCAGCAGGACTGGTGGCACCAGGACAGGGCTCCTGGGGCTAGGCATGGACTGGTTTGGCCACACTGGATGGAGAACTGGTGGCGGCACGTGGAAAACCACACACAGGGGGATGTGGCTGCTGGGCCTTGTAATAAAGTCTTGGCTCACTCCATGCCAAATGTGGGCTCTGTGTCCTCCTGAAAGGGCAAAAGACAACAAAGTGACCCCAACAGCCTGACAAATGCATCAGGAATAGGGAGTAGGCAGGGTGGGCTCTTTGTGAGGCTCTCCTGGGCTTCCCCTGCTGCCTGGATGGGTGAAGGGACACGGCCCGGGCTGGCAGGGGGGAATTGCTGGGACGGAGGAGCCCTGCAGATGCAGCCAGGCCCGCAGGTGTGGGGCAGGGAGGGCACGTCAGGAGCGGAGCACACTGCAGGGACAAAACCTTGGGGGGATTTAGTTGAATGTTTGCCTGATTTGAGGCAATTTGGAATTTTCCAGCTGTGTCTGACTCCGTTGAAGGCAAGAAAAAACAGTCAAACAACTCTGTGGGCAGCAGAGCCAACAGGACCTGCTTTCTATGGAGTTATGGCCTTAAACCTTCACCCAGCACTCCCAGCTCCTCCCCTCGTCCCCCACCAGCCCGGCAGGAAAACCTTCCTTGGGAAAGGGTTGTGCAGCCCTGGCAGAGGCTGCCCAGGAAATGGCCTCAGTCTGTGCCAGGGGAGTGTCAGGCTGGATATTGGGGAAATTTCTTCGTGGAAAGGGTTGTGCAGCCCCGGCACAGCTGCCCAGGGCGGTGGTGAGTCCCCGTGCCCAGAAAGGTTTGAAATCCATGTGGATGTGGCACCTGGGGACACGGTCAGTGGTGGCCTTGGCAGTGCTGATGGTTGGACTCGATGACCTCAGAGGGCTTTTCCAGCCTCACTGAATCTGATTTTAGGGACTGAAGCCCCGTGTTTGGGCTGGGCAGTGATGTTGGCTCTGCACATGACAGAGCTGAATTTGTCTCTTCCTCTCACAGACTTTATTTTGGGTTTACTCAACCAGCTGCCCCGAAACCTGCTGGAAGAGCAGATCCTTGGGACCCCTGCCCCAGGATGCAGTGGAGTTTGAGTTGGGCAATATGTGCAAAAGGGAGCAGGACGGGCAGTTCAGGGGTTGGGGCTCTGGCTCCGTGGCCTTGGCTTTTCCCGAGGCTGCAGCTGGGAGCAGCCAGAGAGGAGCAGCAGCTGTTAAAGCTGTCAGCTCACGGCTCCTTAATTCATCCTTTACATCTGCAAAACCTAACCCAGCCCATCAATAAGGGCCCTTCTGTTCCCACTGTCAGTCAGAGGCTGATTTATGCCCTGAAACGGGATGATTTAGGTCTCCTTCACATTTTTCTTCCAAGCTGCTTGCCAGTGGAAGTGGGGATTCCCATCATTTGTCCATGGACAGGCCCCCCCGGGTCCTGCTCAGCCCTGGCTCTCAGCATGTCTTGCACAAAATATCACTCACCAACTGTGGAAACAAAAAAATCCCTTTTTTTCATATCTGGAACACAGATACTGCTTTTTATTTGTCTTTATCATATCCCCTTACAGCAGACCTGGTAAAGATTAGTTTGATGCTGATTTCTGCCTTTCAAACACAGGTGAAGTTGGGTTTTTTTGCCAGATTTGCAGCTTTTGAAGGGGTCTCTCCTTGGAGCACAACCTGGCATTGAGCAGGCTCCGGATCAGGCTGAAGCCTGTCCCGGGCTGGGCAGGTCAAGGAAGGCAGAAGCCTTTGATGGGGAAAAGCCTCATCCATGTGGCAGGAATGCAGTTTAATTCACAAATCTGGGAAAAAACAATAGTTTGTGATTATCAGCTCCCCCATGTTTAACCAGTTCTTTGTTTGTTTCCAAATTCCTTTTGAAGTTCTCCAAAACGATCCCCCTGTGACACTCGGTGCAAGCAAACGAGGGTTTCAAAGCTTTGCCTTTGGATTCAGGAGACCAACCCCCCGCCCGCAGGTCTGCACCGTGTTCCTTTCTCTCTGCTTTTTATCTTTATTAAAGGGCTGTAATTTGGGTGATTAATTGCGAATGCAGCCGGCAATTTCCTTGGCCTGACACGGTTTTGCACTTGGAGAGGCCATTGCCTGCCCAGAGCAGATCCCCGGGGTCCTGCTCCCTGCAGCACAGCAGGGTGATCGCTGAAACCCCTCTGGGCATCAGCAGTTCATTAATTTAACTCAGAGGGAGGCTCCAGCCAGCAGGGCTGAGCAGTGAAACCCTCTGGGCTCTGCTGTGGGAACTCAGAACGAGGGAGGCAGCAAGGGGCTCCTCTGACCCCAAAACCAAAGCAAGTGAGGTGGTTTGGCCTCCAAAAAACCTGATGGAAGCGAGATGCATCCTGACACATCAAAACCTGCAGGAATGGCAGAAGTTACCACTCCTGGGCTCAGGAAAGACAAAGTTAACTCTCCTGGGCTCAGGAATGGCCAATTTAACACTCCTGGGCTCAGGAATGGCAAAGTTAACACTCTTTGGCTCAAGAGTGGAAAACTGAGCTCTCCTGTGAGCTCGGCCATCCCTGGCTTTCCAAGCAGCCTCATGGCTCGGGTTGGAAAAGGAATGGAGCAGGAACATGATGTGGTGTCTGGATGAGATCCTGCCCCGCTCTGCCCCGAGGGATGGGTTTGTGCCACCCCACTGGCCAGGTCGGGTGTGATGTCCCTGCCCCAGGGCCCTCCCCACCCCTCCCCAGTGCTCCAGGCCCCGGGCCTGGGGAAGGGTGGCTGAGCTGCCGTGAGCAAGAGGTGCCTCATGCAAGACGAGCAGAGTCTGGGGGCTCTGGGTGAGGCAGGTGGAGCCAGGGGCTGATCCAGCCTCTGGTTCAGCTCCTCTCACCTGAAGTGCCTTTCGCTCGGTGCTTTTTGGAAGTCTCTAACTCTGTCTTTCCATCTCATCTGCACAAACCTGCTGTTTCCATGAGAAACAATCCTTGAGCACCCTCAGGGACAATAAAATCAGTGGAGCCACTTCCACTGGGAAAGCAGAAACCCACCAGGAGTGAAATGAGCTCCCACGGCGCTGAGGGAGCGACGCTGCGCCCCAGCAAGCCCAGCTGGCACCTCGGCCGTGCAACCTCTGCAAGCGCTGACTCCTGCCCGGGCTGAACATCTGCCCAGCTGCAAAATCTCCCGGGGACCTGGCCTGAGGAGACAGGCCCACATGGGGTCACCTGCAAGATTTAGGGTGGAGGACAAGTGCAAGATTTAGGGTCTGTGGAAAAGAACACATGAGAAAACCTTCCGTGAGCCAAACTTCACATTAATGGTGTCCAGTGAACCCAGCACCGAAACTGTGGCAAATGAGGGGTTTGAGCTCATGGCACAAGGAAGATCTGCTTTGTTGTGGCCATGGATCTGCTCATTCTGAAGAAAAGGGAAAAGTGAATATTTACAGTCAAAAGCCAAAAGTCCCATGATTCCAGGATGGCATCAAGCTGAGGTTTGAGCTCACTGCGCAAGGAACATCTCCTGTGTTGTGGCCATGGATCAGCTCATTCTAAAGAAAAGGGAAAAACCAAATATATCACAGTCAAAAGCCAGAAATTCCACGATTCCAAAGTGGCATCATGAGGTTCATTTGCCCCTCACCACAGACTTCCAGGCTGACAAAACAGAAGGAATAAATGCAAGGTTCATCTCAGAAACACGAGGAGTCAGCTAAACACACAAACAAGGCTGAGGCTCTTCCCCAGGTGGAACAGCTCAGCCTCTCCAGCCTGGCCAACTGCAAGCCTGAGCCTGACTGTGTTTGATCTGGGAATCAGATTTAGCCCACAGCATCCCAATGAAAAATATCACACGTGGTCTGCACTTCAGGCTATGTTCCAATATCTGAAGGAAGGGATCTTTTAATTGAAAACCTTAATGTTTCTCGTTATATTTAAAATTAGAGCAGAACGGCAATAAAATTGGTCATGGGATTGAGACAAGTTTTCAGGGAGGGAAAGAAATTTATTCTTCATTTTTTACATCGAGGCATCCGTTAAAACCTTGGGCACATTTGATTACGTCAATGCAAGGATTAATAATTAAAGGAACAACAACCACATGCCTTGGAGAGACACGAGACGGCAGCAGCTCGGGCTGGAGCCTCTGAGGACACCCTGGTTTTGCTGGAATCTCACCCCTGCCTGCCGCCCCTCCGTATTTGGGGAAGCACTTTCCCACCAGGCTCTGCCGGGCGATGCCTTTCCCGGGAATTTTCTGCTGGTGCCTAAACTCAGGGAAATGGTACCAACACTTGGTATCAGATTGATTTTGGAGGAGAACGGTGCTATTGCCACGGTTTATGAGGGATTCAAGGCGAAGTGTTTGCGGTGACACCCTCCAGCCCCCAGCACGAACGCTGGCAGATGGGGATGCTCCGCCAAACCCCGCAGCCCCGAGTCAACGTCACCCGAGCCTGGTGGAGAAGGAGGCTCCAAAGCCGCCTCCTCTCCGTGCCCGGAGCCAGATGGATGTCCGCGGGCTGTGGCTCTGAGACGGAGCCGTTCCGCTCCCAGCGTGGCCCCCAGCCAAGCAGAATCCTTGGATTTTGCTCTGCGGATCCGTCCGGCAGCCCCGGGGCTGGGAGCATCTTCCCGGGCACTGAAGGCGGCTCAAAGCCTTGGACTGAGGGACGGGGTCTCCGACTCCAATGCAGCTTTCCTAACCAGGCCCAAATGGTGCTTCCCCTCCCTCCATGGTGGGAATCTTCTCGTTCATTAATAACCTGCTAATTATCCCAGCAGCTTGGAGCTGGGTTGCAGCCTGGAATTAGAACCAGCTTTTCCTTTTGGCACCCACCCCTGGATGTAATTAACGAGGCGAGAGGAAGCCAGAACACGGGGGTCAGCCCCGAGAGCACGGCACGCGTTGATCGGACATCCAGAGCGGGATGTTCTGCGCCGGCCTCGGGGAGGGAGGGCGGCAGTTTGGGGTCAAACCAGGCAAAAGAAGAAGATGAAGAAGAAGAAGAAAGACGTGCTCCTTGTTTCCTTTGGTTTTCCTCATTTGAGCTCAAAACCTGGACCAAGGAGGGCTCCATGGAAACCCTGCTCTTCATCCCCTCTTTCCCTTTTTTGGGAAAGCTGGATGGAAGGCTGACACTGTGTCTTGGCCATCCCTGCCCTGCCGAGCAGCCCGAGGGGCTCTGAGAGCCCAGCCTGCTGCAGACGGGTGTTTTCATGGAGATCTGGAGAACGACTGGGTCTGGAGAGGGACCTGGAGCTGAAGGAGGGACCAGCGTCACTCGCACGCTGCCAGCGCCAGGTCGTCTCCCCACTGCCTTGGCACCAGCAAGCGGCCTCCAAATCCAAATGGAATTGCTTCCCTGCTCACGGGACGCGGGCAGGAGGCCGAGGACCCCGTCTTGCAGAGCAGGGCTGGGGTGACGCAGCCCTTTCCCTTCCCCACCGCCCTGGGGTGATGCAGCCCTTCCCTTTCCTCTTCCCCTTTCCCCTTCCCCACCACCCTGGGGTGACACAGCCCTTCCCTTTCCCATTTCCCCTTCCCCTTCCCTTTCCCTTTTCTCTTCCCCTTCCCCTTTCCCCTTCCCCGCCATCCTGGGTGACGCAGCCCTTCCCAACAACCCCGCTCCACCCAGGGCTGGCACCGGGAGGGCAACGCCTTTGGGCGCTGCCACAGGGTGGTGGCATCACCAGGACAGAGGGACACGATCCTCCTCCTCCCACTTCTCTGGAGCACTGGTAGAGCACAAACTTTGCTCCGAGCACCCTCAGGAGCGCTCGGGCTGCCCTCGCCCACCCTGCTGCCGGTGGGATCCCCTCTCGCCGCCCACCGCGCCTGCTGGAGGGAGCCTTGATTTCCAGTTTGCTGCCGCCAGCGCGGCTCCCGGTGCTGCCGGATCCGGCCCCGCCGGCTGCCAGGATGCCCCCGACGGGCGGCAGGAGGCTGCTGGCGCTGGCAGGCCCGGGCGGCAGCGCGGCGCTCCGCGGGGAGCAGCAGTGCCAAATTAGGGTTCTAGCCCTTTAAATCCGATCCGGTACTGCAAAAAAAAGGACGAGCGAGCAGGAGAGAGCCTTCAGACTCTTTTAATTAAAGCTTGTACCATATTCTGTATTCCCAAGTCACGGCAGCCGCCCGCGCTTCCCCAGGACACCGCGGGCTCTGTCTCCGGCTCGGCGGCATGGACGGGCACCGCGGCTCGGCGGGCACCGGCGGCAGGAGGTACGCGCGGAGGGACGGGGCTGCGGGCACGGCTTCTCCCTGCTCCTGCCTGCCAGCTGGGAGCATCCCCCTGCTTTCCCCGTGTGTTTTCCTTTGCCAGGGAGAAAGTCCAACGCGTCGCTGTGGCTCACGCGGGGCCGCTGGCAGGAGGAACCCTCCCACCACGCACCTGGGGCCCGGGGCTGCCTGTCCTGCCACCTCTGCTCCCTTCCCTCTCCCCTCCTTCCCTTGTAAATAACGGAGTGCATGACCCAGAGTTGTGGCTTTTCTCCCCTCGCTGCTTAAATCCCAGAGCTGCCGTTCGGCAGAAGATAAGTTGGGATGCCTGGCCCATAAATCACGGCAGAAGTTGGTCCCCGCCGCGCTGCCGCCGCTCGGCTCCTCTCCGTCCCCCGTCTCTCCCAGGTTAGGGGAGTTTTGCCACATCCTTCCATGCGCATTGCACTCGCAATGCAGAGCAGTTCTGGAGAGCCTCGCGGAGCGAATCCCGGGTTATGGGGAACGACAGCGTTGTTTGCACGCCGGAGTCTCCCCTCCCCAGCACTGTCAGCCACCCCGGCCTCAGCTGGGCTGATAAATCGCCCTTCAGCAGGAGCCTTGTGCCCAGAGAACATTTAACTGTCAACTTCCCTGCTCGGCCAGTGATTTTCCTCTCCCCCTCTCCTCCTTAACCGAGTGATCTCTCTGTTTATATTTCCACGCAACGTGGCTTTTTCCTTAAATTATGGATTGTCGTTGCTCCGTCCCCGTCTCAGGTGGGTGCATCCTTAAGGTGCCCTGACCTTAATGAGAGCCCGTGTGGCTCCTTGCAGCCGGGTCCCAGGTGAGGCTGGGTCCCTGGGAGCCTCTGTCCTGCATGGATCCCGGAGGGGAAGAGGACGCTGTGCCAGCAAACATTTATCCTGGTGCCTATCGGAGGTTAATAACACTTTTGACAAATAGCAGCCTCCTCGAGGCTTGAAATAGGATTGGAAAAGCAGCCACTAATCTCCTTGAGAAGTGCTCGATGGTGGCCACCTCTCAGGAAAGCAGGAGAGGAGCTGTTTATGTTCTGCGTGTTGAGGCGGTAGCACAGCAAAAAAATCCCACTTTTCTTAATCCGCCGGGAAAAACTCTGCCTGCCTTCATCTCCCAGGGCAGAGGGCTTGGGGAGGGAATCCTGTGAACTCAGCACGGCCCAAAGCCCGCAGGACCGTGGGGCTGCACAACTGGGTCAGGAACGTGGGGGTTTCTCTCCTCACCGATGGTGTTTGCCATAAGCGAGGGAGAGACGGGACGGGGAACTTGGAGGTGAGCAGGGAGAGCGGAGCCGTGGGTCGGAGAACGAGCATCTGAGCAGGAGCACCTGCAGGGATCAGGTGGTTGGTGGGCAGCAAAACACTTTGCCTTGAGCAGTCGAAGGAGTGAAACTTGGAGAGGAGGAGGCACAGAGGCTGCAAGGGAAAGCAGAGATGCCAGGACAGAGGGAGATCCACGGCTCGGCTCCGTGCTGACCTCACGGAGGGCAGGGCTGCGCAGGCAGAGGGATGCTGGGCACCCCAGGGCTTTGGGGTTACTGGTTTTCCCTGCTTTCCTCAGCAGTTCGCACCCCCTTGGTAGTGCTTTGGCCAGCCGTGACTTCGGTGACATTAGGAAGGAGCTTGTCCCCTGTGACCCAGAGGTGGGATAATGGCTCCATTGTTCCCAGCCCCAAGGGAAGAAAATGACCTGGCAAGGAAACCTGAAAGTGCCTGAGAGTTGAAAAACCCTGTTCCCGTGGTCTCAGCGGGGCTGCAGGCAAACTCTTCTCGGGTGAGGCCCCTGGAACCTGTTCCCTCCATCCTGCAGAGCTGGAGAACACAGAGCAGGGTTTGCAAACCACCAAAAAATACAAGCAGGGTGTTGAAAGATGAACAAAATCTGCATCTTTTTTCAGCAAAGCAGCTCAAGCACATGGAGGGTGGGGAGTAATTATTTATAGTGCCATCAGCAGAAATAATAGAATGAAATGAAGGGCTGAAAAGTTTTGCTGACTCTCAGGGAATGCGTCCTGGCACGGACGGATCGTTCCCGGGCCCAGCCCTTCGTATCTCCAGCGCTCCCAAGAGCAGCCTGGAGACGCGGCAGAGCCGGGGATCCAGGGAGAGCGCCTGGGAGCTGATCCCAGCGGGAGGATGGAGCTTCCGTGGCAGCTCCCAGCTCTCCCCTGAGCCTCCTCTGCTGCCCGAGCCCGGATCCGTCCCGCTGGATGCCTGAGCAGGGAAGGAACAGCGCTCTGCGAGGGGACGGGCTGGGCGCCCAGGTTTGGCTTTTCCATTTCATTCTGGGAACACTGAGATTAAGACGGGGGGTGAGGGGGTGTTTCTGAGATCAGCAATTAGTGTGGTCCGGTGCTTTGTGCTCTGTGATTAAACTCGGAGTGCTCGAACCCCGGTGACAAAAGGCGTTGGAAGGATTGGCAGGCACGGGCAGGGAATTGCTCACCTGGAATCAATCACTCACATTAAAGGTGACCTGCACCAGGGTTTCTTTTCTAAAGGGAGATAATTGAGTTTGAGCTCCTCTTTGTGGGGATGAAAAGGCCTCTTTGGCATTCCCCCCCTCTCTTCACCCAGGAATGATGAGTAGTGCCAAGCTTGTCCCTCCCCATCCGGGCAGATGTTGGAGGTGGCCCCTGAGGCTGATGCAGGTGGGAAGGGTGAATTTGAACCCCGACTGAGCAGCAGGCCCTGAGCAAGTGTGGCAGAGTCCCCAGCACTCCCCAGGAATGCTCTGTGGGACAGGTTCTGAGCAGTCCCAGAGCCCTTTCCTTCCCCGGGCTCCCTGACAGCAGCACGAGGGACCATCCCCAGCTGGGCACAAAGGGCTGAGTCTAAAGGTCCCACCAGGCCGTCTGCTCCATCTTGCCCTGCCTGTCCATCTCCAACCAGCCGAGATTTTCCTGCTCCAAATGTATTTCTGAGGAAGAGGCAGAAAATATTTCTATTACAGGCAATAATCTTTCCTACTTCCTTGACTCTGTAGAGTGGAAAGAGCCCAGGCACACAAGGCAGAGCTCTCATTTCTGCTTTCCCTTTGCCAGTCACCTTTAAACAAAAGGAACCCAGCAGGGTGTCTGGAGCAGGAAGGGACCAATATGGATCTGACAGAGATAAAACCTAAATTTACTACTTCGAGCTGCTAGAATCTAATAGATTCTTCTATTTAGAGCGAGGGATGTTTGTCAAGCCCATTCTCCATCTCTGGCAGGGTATTGCAGTTGGAATTAGTCTGATAAATTAAAAGCAGTCTACAGAAGTCTGAAATGGTAAAAACGCAGCATATGAATGAAACAGCACGGTAATTGAGGGAAATGCTCGAGGGACAGACACCAGCACGGTGTGTCAGGCTGGGGGGTGGCAGAGGCACGGCCAGGGGTGGCAGGATCCAGACACGGACCTGCAGGGATGGATCTGGACCCGCAGGGATGGATCACCCCGATCATGGTCAGCTGTTGTGGTCAGCTCGGTGGCTCGGGTGGTTTTTCAGAGCAGGTTCATCCACCTCGTGCTGTGCTTTTGTCTTCTTTGGAGTTTTTATCCTTTTTCCCCCTCCTTCGGGACATGTTTTAGCCTTTTGAACAGAAGCCACTCTCAGTGCATTATTTTAAACCCTGACTTGAATGGAAGGAGGTGAGAGGCTGCCCAGACAATGCAAACCTTGTGTTCCATGGTCACCCAGAGACTGCCAGAAATCGATGTCTGCTAGAGGCTGGTCTTTAAATAGAGTTAAACCAAATCGTGTCGGGAGGCCTGGGGATCCTTGAGAGGAGATTTTCAAGAAAGTCATGTACAGATGTTGCCCAGTTCGATGCAGGTTTCACCCTTTAAATCCTCTTGTGCTCAGGAGCTGACTGACTCTGGGTTGCTCCTGGCTCCAGCCAAAGCCTGGGCTCCAGTTTGAGAACTGCCCAAGCGCTTTGGGAGCCTCAGGCACTGTTTCAAAGGGGATTAATAAACCCTCAGGAGCTGCTGATGCTTCACTGGGAGTTGGCGAGAGGCCCCTGCTGATTTTGGAAAGGTTTCTCCTGGAGGCTCCACTGCAGGAGCAAAGGCAGGAAGGGGCTGGCACCCCCAGAGCTGCAAATGAAACAGGAACCTGTGCAGAGTGTGGGTTTATTTTTGCTGCCTCATAAATCCACTGTGGCAAAGCAGCCTACGGAGCTGGGAAGGGATTAACTCAGGAAGAGTAAAGGTCTCCCAGGGGTTAAGCACAAGAAAGCTGCTGGTTCTTAAGAACAAGGAGCTGCCATGGAGCTGCTGCTGGGGTGGAGGAGTCACCCGGCCTGGCTGCCTCGAGGGTGTTTGTGGCTTGTAATGATCTGCAACCCCCCTGACACCTGGGCTGGCTCCAGGCCTGGGGCTGTGCACGAGGAGACAGCAGGAGAGTGTCACAGAATCCCAGAACCCCAGGCTGGGCCAGGCTGGAAGGGACCACAGAGGGTCCCTGGTGCCACCTCCCTGCTCAGGCAGGGCCAGCCCAGAGCACAGGGCACAGGACTGTGTCCAGAGGGCTCTGGAATATCCCCGCTGAGGGAGACTCCAGCCCCTCCCTGGGCAGCCTGTTCAGGGCTGGGCACTGCCCAGGGCAGGAGTTCTGCCTCCTGTGCAGGGGGAATTGCTGGGCTCCGTCCCTGCCCGTTCCTCTGGTGCCACTGCTGGGCCCCGGAGCAGAGCCCGGGCCCTGCCCGGAGCCCTCCCTGCACACAGGGACACCCAGGGCTGAGGGCCCCTCTCAGCTGGGGCTCCTCTGGAGGCTGAGCAGCCCCAGCTCCCTCAGCCTTTCCTGGGCACGGAGATGCTCCGGGCCCCTCCTCATCCTCACAGCCTGCGCTGGCCCTGCTGCAGGAGCTCCTGTCCCTGCTGTGCTGAGGATCCAGAGCTGGACACAGCACTCCAGAGGTGCCCCCAGGGCTGGGCACAGGGGCAGGATCCCTCCAGAGGTGCCTACCAGAGGTCCCTGCCTCCAGAGGGGCAGGGATCGATTGTCACTGGTGGCTCCTGGGAAGGGCGAAGTTCCTCTGCCCTGGTGATGGACACGAGGGTGTCACGATGTGTGACTGTCACACGTGTTAACTGCAGTCACATGGAGCTGTGACAGTGCCAAGCAGCTTCTGTTGGGTGGCACTGTCCCTTGGCACCTCAGTCCATGCAGAGCTGTGTTGGTTTGGTAAGTTCCTCTCAATGAGTTCACATGCAAAATCCCATTTTCTGGAACAAAAGGTGCCGATCCCAGAGCCGTTGTAATGCAAATAACGCCAGTGGGATTAATCCCAACCCATCCTGGCCTCAAAGAAAAACCCAGAGAAAAGCCTGATGGGGCAGGACCCTGCGCAGCTGCACCCTGGCACAGCAGGAGCCCCACTGCTCCCACCCCATGGAGCCCGCAGCTGTTCCAAGTTCCTGATGAACCCTCAGTGGGAAAGGAGATCCAGGCAGTTTGGATAATCCATAAAAGCAAGCTGCAAGAGTGGACGGATTCTTTTGTCCATCAGGTTGTACCATGGACTGAAGGTCACGTACCAGGTCACTGTCCTGTGACCTGACTGAAGCAACAGTGCTCTCCTTGGGATATTTGATAAATATCCTATTCCCTCCTGGAATGGAAGCTGTAAGAGATAGGGGCTTTCTCTGGGATACAGGAAGGAGATGCATCTGTGGAAAATGCTGTCCCTTCTCTTTCCAGCCCAGCCGAGCCGTGTGAGAGGGTGGATGATGAGGTGATAAGGGTTTATTCCTGTTTTGGCACAAAAGGCAAGGGGGGCTCCACCCGGGGTCTCATTTAGTGCCTGAGAAAGCCGTTGCAGCTCTAGAGAGGCTGGGAGGAGCCAGAGGCATCAGGAAACCTTGGCCAGCCCCGCTGGTCCCCTTGGGAACGCTGGCCCTGTTTCGGCCCCGTGTCAGCTCTTACAAACCCAGCAGAGCTTGCTCTGGCTCAGAGCTGGGCCTCCCAGGCTGCTCCAGGGTCGGGTGCCAAGTGACAAAGCCACGGAGGGGGGGTAGGGAAGGTGTCCCTGCCCGGGCAGGGGGTGGAATGAGATGGGCTTTTCCAACCCAAACCAGTGTGGGATTCCACGAGAAGCCTTGGCAATCTCGTGATGATTGTCCAGAGGTGTGGGCTGGATGAGAGGAGCTGCTGTGTCCATGTCCCTCCATGGCCAGGTGGGACAGGAGCGCCTGGGGGCACAGCTGGGACCTTGGTCCCCACCCCCAGGCACCGGGCCCCTGGGCATCGTTGTGCTGCCCCTCTGCAAACCGGGATCCCCGAAGGCCAGAGGGGATTGCTTTGGATCGACAGTCCGGCTTTATAGGGGAGGGAAGTGGTGGCCGTGGGAGCTGCAGGCAGAAGGGGCAGGAAGGGAAGGAGAGGGGGAGGCTGGGGAGGCTCCCTGGGCTTCCCCAGAGATTCCAGAGAAGCTTTGCAGCGGGGTTGTTGTAAGGAAACACAAGGTTCCCTACGGCCCTGTCCTTGTCCTAAGGACTGTCCCCCGTGGGCTCTGTCCCCTTCGTGTGTTCTCATGTGCCTCTGGAGAGAAAACACCAAAATAAGGTTTGTTTATAGAAATTACTGGCAGGGTGGGAGAGGGAGCTGTGAGGGGAGTACAGAGCTGGCATTCCCTGATCCCAAGCTGCAGCCCCAGGCAGGGCTGCAGAGCAGTGCCGGGATGGAGAGCATCCTTTGCACCGGTGTTTGGACAGCACAACAGGCTCTGGTCCGACAGCCAGAGCCCAGGATTCCCTCTGGGACCTGGAGAAACCAGAGTCTGCCTTCCCTCTTCCCTCCCTGCCACCCCGCAGACCACTGCCCAAGGCAAGCCCATGAAAGTCCCTTGAAGCTAAAATACTTCCTCTGCCTTTTTCTTTTTCTGAAATGATCTCTTGATAATTTCCTCGGGTACCTCTTGGGTCTGGTGCTGTGAGAAACTGCCAGTGTTTGTTCTCTATTGCCTTTGCTCTGTGATGTTGAGGATATGATAAAACTCTGCTTTGATGAGTGTCTCCTACACCCCTTTTAAGCATCTCTTTGCCAGGCGGAAGGGCCCTGACGTGTCCATCCGTTTCCGTGCAGGATTCACTCTCTGTCTCTGTCCACGCTCCCTTCCCTCCTCTCAGCCTTCCTCGTTCTGTTATCTCCCTTCCCGAGAGCTCGAGCAGGGGTTTATTCATCCTGCAGGTGCACAACGGGGCCGGACAGCAGCACAAGTTTCAGTTGTGCTGTTTCTCCGACAGAAACCTCTCACACTGGATTTTCCCATGGCCGTTTCCAAAGCTGCCTCCACGCCCCCCCGTGACCCCTTCCTGGCCAGCAGTGCTGAGGCCAGAGCTCAGCGTTTGGTAGGGACACCGTGGGGTCTTTTCTCCAGAGCAGGATTTGGCACTGAAATTCAGCTCTTCATACCTCAGACGCTGGATTTTGTAAGGTTTTTGTGCAGCTGTTGCAGCAGTTCAGGTTTTGCTCATCCTGGCTGATTCTGTGCCATTAACAAAAGTTGTCATTGCACTCACACACCTCCGGTCCCCAGGTAATTTCCCAGTAACTGAGCGGGTCTATTCTACAGGGCTCTCTGGGGCTGCAGTGGGAAATTGTTTCCATTGTGAAAGCTGACTGTTCATCTTTGTTTCTGCCTCTTTTTCCCATCTCCTCCAGAATGAAAAGGAGTGCAAACAATTCCCCTGCCCTTTCAGCCCGGGCGGCCTCTCCTGAGCTGTGCTGGGTGCTGCCCCATCAGCCAGAACTCATTCCCCTCTCTGACGAGGTTTTGGTGTCACCTCTTCAGCAAGCTGTTGTTCAGACCCCTTTTTGGCCGACCCCACTGCTCCTGTCCCAGCAATTTGTCACATCCAGGGATCTCTTTCCTCCCTGGACACACTTTGAGCAATGCCTTTTAACTCTCCTGCTCTGCTGGGTTGCTGCACAACCTCTTTACCTTTTACCTCTGGTTGGTTTGGCAGTCTGCGATTATTCCAGGTTTGCAACAGAGAGTTTAAAGCAGTTATTTTAATCTTTTAACTTCTCCTTAAAATTTTATTTCTATTCAAGCAGCTCCTCAATTTTTAATGTTATATAATTTCTAAATTATATAACAATTGGTATATTGTGTGTTTGTACATTTATACCTTTTAATAACTAATATAAAATGTATGTACTTACCACAATACATATATATGGTGAGGTGTGTGTCCATATAAATACGTGGTGTCTATATATTTACAGTCATAGGAGCAATTCTTACATCTTGGATTGGTCCTGGCCACCTCAGAGCCAAGCAGGGTTTGTTTTCCGCTTCCAGAGTTGATGTTTTCACATCCAACAGTCCTTTATCATTCCCCCAGCGCTGCCCAGGCCAGCACTGCCCCGTGTCCCCAGGTGCCACATCCCCACGTCTGTTAGGCCCCCCAGGGGACCCCAGCAGTGAGGCAGAAGCTGGGATGTGCTGGCCGAGGGCATCTCCCTGCTCCCCTGGCAGGAAGGCCTCGAGCCAAGGCTTTTCCCTCGCGGTGGAGTCACCTCCCAGCTCCCAGCGTGTCTCTGGCTGGGTTTCCCTCACGTTCTCCTGCTGCTGCCTTGCCCCGTGTAAATCACTGGGCATTCACTGAACATGAGAAAACCCCAGATTCCTGCCTGTTTTTCCCCATGGGATGAGATGTGTGAGCTCTGCGCTGTCCTAGGGATGTTCAGGCATTTCCTGTACCTGGAGCCAGAGCAGCTCCTGCTTTCTGAGCCCTGAAGTTCCGGCCCTGCTCTCTGCTGTTCCCAGTCCCTGCCTGACCCCCGGGCACAGGTGCCCTCCTCGCACTCGAGGGGCTGCACCCAGAGTGGCTCAGAGCTGCCCATCAGGGCCACCTCCAAACCTCCCTGGGCAGCTGTGCCAGGGCCTGGCCACCCTTTCCCAGAAGAAATTTCTCCCATTATCCCCCTGAGGCTCCCCTGGCCCAGCCTGAGGCCGTTCCCTCTCCTCCTGTCCCTGTTCCCTGCGAGCAGAGCCCGACCCCCCCGGCTGCCCCCTCCTGTCAGGGAGTTGTGCAGAGCCACAAGGTCCCCCCTGAGCCTCCTTTTCTCCAGGCTGAGCCCCTTTCCCAGCTCCCTCAGCTGCTCCTGGGGCTCCAGCCCCTTCCCAGCTCCGTTCCCTTCCCTGGACACGCTCCAGCCCCTCAGGGTCTGTGTTGTCCTGAGGGGCCCAGGACTGACCCCAGGATTTGAGCTTTGGCCCCACCAGTATTGAGTGAAGTCATAATTAACCATCATCACTTGTTCACTGATGGCAATTTCAAACCCCTTTCATTTTGAAGTCACTCCTGCATCACTGTGACAGTGGTCAAATTAGAGGTGGCAGGACTATTCAAGCAGGCCTAAATTAAGTAATAATTGAAATGTTTGAAGGAAAATGAGAATGGTTGTTGGGGTCAGCCTTAAATATGTTTTGCTAACAGCTTGCAGAAGAATTTTGATGAAAATTGCAGTGCTGTATGAGAGATGATTGGCTTTTATTTCGAAGTAAGTAAGTAGAACAGGAGAGAAAGGGGGAGGACACACAAGAGCACAGTTAATAAGATGTATAATCAAATTAATCAAATTAAAACTTTTGCACAGTGATACTGCATGAGGTAAAGCTGCAGAGTTTAAATACAGAATAGATTTTGTTTACCAAAACCCCAGAATGTTTGAAAGCACATTGGACTAATTTATATGTCCCATGCCTTACGGGGTATTTATTTAATTTGGGGAAATGAGGCCCCTTTTGATAAGTAATAGCTCAAAGTGCTGCTGAAAAACAACAGCAGCATAGAAAAAGTTATTTTAGAGATCTCAAGAGCTGCCAGCCAAGTCCTGTTTCAGAAAAACCTGTAAATTCAAATGCAGTGACTGCAGTCAATGTCATAGAGCACACACTGCGCCCATTTTTCTTACAAATCCTTACATTTGCTTTCCTGAGCCAGGAAAACCAGTTCCTGATTTCCACAGGAGCACCAAGTGCTTTGGGTGTGACAGCCCTGGCTGATTTAAATCACCTGGCACTCGGTGCTCTGGGCTCGGATCAGGGTGGGCATCGGGCACGGGTCGGACCTGCTGGGCTTGGAGTTCTGTCCAACCTCAGAGATTCCATAAATGGGATTCTGTACCACAGGGCCGCTCTCAGAGGAGCACTCTGAGGTGCCAGGACAGGTGACAAGGTTCTAGCATTCAGCATCTGGATCCCAGTGCTTCCCATGTTTCCAAAGGCTGGGATCAAGCCTTGGTGCTGTCAGAGCCCTGGGGGCAGTGCCCCTGTCCTGGGGGCAGTGTCCCTGTCTTGGGGGCAGTGCCCCTGTCCTGGGGCCACCAGGCCCAGCATGCAGGGAGGGATTGTCCTGCTCTGCCCTGGGCTGGGGCGGCCTCACCTCGAATATTGTGTGAAGTTTGGGGCACCACAATGCAGGAAAGACATGAATCCATTAGGAAGCACATGAATCCATTAGGAAGCACATGAATCCATTAGGATACATCCAAAGCAGGCCACGAAGATGGGGAAGGGCCTTGAGGGGAAGAGGAGCAGCTGAGGGCACTTGTTCTGTTCAGCTGGAGCAGAGGAGACCGAGGGGAGACTCATCCCAGTTCCAACTGCCTGGGGAGGGGAAGAGGAGGGGCAGCTCTGATCTCTGCTCCCTGGGCCAGGGACAGGAACAGGGAACGGCTGGAGCTGGGCCAGGGCAGGCTCAGGCTGGAGATCAGGGAAAGGTTCTTCCCCCAGAGGGTGCTGGGCACTGCCCAGGCTCCCCAGGGAATGGTCCCGGCCCCGGGGCTGCCAGAGCTCCAGGAGCGTTTGGACAGCGCTGCCAGGGGTGCCCAGGGTGGGGTTGTTGGGGTGTTGGTGCAGGGCCAGGGGCTGGGCTGGGTGATCCCTGGGGGTCCCTTCCCACTCGGGATATTCCGTGACTCTGTGATGCCCTGAGTGTCCTCCCCGGGGTCCCACCCACGCCCTGCCCATGGAGCCCGTTTCAGCCCAGCCTCCTGCAGGAGCCTTCGCTCCCACGCTGTCTCCTGGCTGCACCTCCACTGCGGCTCTGTTTTCATCTGCTCCTGGCTGAGGTTTTGGGTGGAGCTTGGATCCAGTTTCTCCCCCTTTCCCTGAGTGTCACCAGCACCCAGCTCTGCTCACGGAGCCTGCAGGACTCCTTGGGGAGGGCACTGCCTGCACTGGGGCCACCCTTGGGCCCTGCTTCTGTTCTTCCCACCATGGAGCAGATCCACCTCTGGCCCTCCCAGAGCAGACATTCCAGCCTGGAATCTCTCCTGCTGGGTCAGTGCCACCGTAAGGAGTGGTAGCACAGGCTGGGGGTGAGTTTGGCTTCCCGGCTGGAACCCTCAGGAGCTGCTGCCGCAGTCAGGAGCAGATGTGGAGGGGGGGCTGGAGAGGCTCCTCGGCTGGCTGAGCACACCCGTGCCCTCCCGCTGCTGCTGCAGCCCGGACATCTCCGAGAGCCCCAAGCCTGGTTTGTACCTCCCTGGCCGTCGGAGGCTGCAGCTCTGAGTCAGAACAGCTCTCTGCCATTCCACGCTGATTTCCTTGGCACTCCAGCCTGGCCATCCTCACGAACACCTGCTGGAGCCTGGCTCGGAGCCAGGCCCGCCGGCTGGCTAAACCGGACCTAAACCTTGTTTCTCTTTGCTTCTTTTGCTCGTGCTTCATTCCTGGCCGGGGCTCCGAGGACAGGAGCCTCTTGCTCTGCACAACCTGGTGCTTCCACCTTCGCAGCAGAATTTCCAGGGAATTTGTTGCAGCGCACGGCAATTATGTGACGGAAGTTGGGTGAAAGGGAGCAGGAATAATTTGCAAGTTCTGCCAACAAAATCTCGCTCATTTTTGTTGTTGTTTTTTTCCTCCTCATACCTTGGCAAGACTCTTTCCTGTTTTTCTTTCATTCCATGGCAAACGCACAATAGGAACAGGAGGTCAATCACTCGGAATTGTCAATTTATAATTTTTCTGACGTTGCCAGTTGCTTTTTCTAAAGACAGGGAGCAGTGTGTGAAGCCCTTGTTGGGTAACAGACATAACTAGGTAATTTCTAAATTTCCAAGAGCTTTCAGGTACCCAGCACACTCCTTCCCTAATATCCTCAGGCTCTGTATTTGTGCTAATAAACTGAAATTTTAAAGTTTCAGTTAAACTGTAATTGTTTAAGTCCAGCTGACTCCAGAACTGCCACACAGCAGATTTTGGCAACAGGATATGAAGGCAAAAAATAGCAGCTAGAATGGAAGATTCTGTGAAAGAATCCCAGGGTGTCAAAAATAGTATTTTTGTCCAAATCCTTCCAGCAAAGCTTACAGGATTAGCCCAGGTACAGGAGAAGGAATAAGAAATGATTGTTATAGATCCAGGAGGTCAGATAAGCATGGCTTGGTGAACAGGGAAAATGTGAAGTGCTGCCTGTGAAAGTGAGTGAACCTTCAGCTCGGTGGGGATGAAAAAGGCAGCTACAGGGAGGGAAAAAAGAAAATTTCAGTCAAATTCTGCTGAAGTTGACAGCTCCTTTCCTCTGCCAAAATAGTCCCTTCTGGTTTGGGACAGGAAGCAGTTTGGGATGAGCTGAAGCAGTTTGGATTTGGTGATTTCAGATTTAGAGGAATTGCTCTCTTAATTTTTTTCAAGCAGGTCATTTTAGATTGCGTGGGAAGCTCTCCAGTGGGGAGAGTGAGAGCCGAGCCCATCCCTGCGCTGAGAGCAACCGAGGCAGCAGGGTCTGGAGATTCCTGGATAAGCCCCAGTCCCAGCCCGGCTCCCGGTGCTGTCTCCGCTCCCCTTCCCAGGTCTCCCAGGCCCAGTCTGTGTCCTGGGGTTCTTGACCACATGGAAATGGCGCTTTGCGTTCCCGAGGCTCAGCTTTGATGCAGCAGTGAGGCAGAAGCTGGGATGTGCTGGCCGAGGGCATCTCCCTGCTCCCCTGGCAGGAAGGCCTCGAGCCAAGGCTTTTCCCTCGCGGTGGAGTCACCTCCCAGCTCCCAGCGTGTCTCTGGCTGGGTTTCCCTCACGTTCTCCTGCTGCTGCCTTGCCCCGTGTAAATCACTGGGCATTCACTGAACATGAGAAAACCCCAGATTCCTGCCTGTTTTTCCCCGTGGGATGAGATGTGTGAGCTCTGCGCTGTCCTAGGGATGTTCAGGCATTTCCTGTACCTGGAGCCAGAGCAGCTCCTGCTTTCTGACCCCTGAAGTTCCGGCCCTGCTCTCTGCTGTTCCCAGTCCCTGCCTGACCCCCGGGCACAGGTGCCCTCCTCGCACTCGAGGGGCTGCACCCAGAGTGGCTCAGAGCTGCCCATCAGGGCCACCTCCTCCTCCCTGCAGACACCACTGGGCTCTGGTGACCTCGCTCCTTCTGGGCAGATCTTCTGGCTTTTCTTGACTGCCAGAAAATCAAGAGGTTCTCGCCAGTCCCCATCGTTTGTCAGGTTTGGCTTTTCTCCCCGGCTTAAAGCCACAGACAGATTTGGGACTGAATCAAGATGAACTTCGGGTTCTGCTAAGACCATCAAGAGGGTGAGGAGATCATCGGTGTGATCCATGAATGGATGGGCTGGAGGTGGCCGGGGCGCTTTGCGTGTCCCTGTGCCTGCTGTGAGCTGTGGGTTGTGTCTCAGGAATGTCCTGTACACGCCTGTACGTCCCAGCCACAGCCTCACCTTTACCCACTGCCCAGCCTGAATCCCACCTGGAAACATCAGGGAGCATCCAGGGCGTCATTCCAGTGGGGAGAGGTGTGCTCATGGCACTGCCCTTCCACCCCCACCGGAACAGAGCCACAGACAACCTTCCACCTTCTGGCCAGGTGCCAAGGGCCCTCCTTCAGCCTGTTCCTCAAGTGAGAGGGCAGCTCAGGCATTCAGGATTAAATCCTGGCATGGAAGTGCCTGCAAGGCCTGTTGGACATCGTGGATGTCACTGAGTGACCTGTGAATGGAAGCGTTTTGGGATGAAGGGTACAACGATCCCCTCCTCTCTGCACTTCCCCAAGCCTCTCTCGTATCCGTGATCCTCTCCACCATCCTCTGCCTCTCCTGGAAGGAAAAACAAGATGTGAAAGGAAAAAGGCACTGGGGGAAATGTGGGAATGCAGCTGTCTCAGCACCAGTCCAAGCCGTGTCCTTTCTGGCTTGTCAGGAGGAGCTGTGGCGTGAGGGAGAGCCCTGAGCCCCAGCCAGCCCCGGTACCTGCTCCCAGCCCTTCTCCAGAGGTGAAGTCTGGAGCAGCTGCTCATTTTCATTTAAGCTCTGGGGTTTGGGCTATTAATAAGCCTGGAAAAAAGCCACATGTTCCCTGAATTATGTAACAGATGTTAAATTCCCCGAGATGAAGAGGTGTCAGCCTGATGGAAGAAGTGATGTGAGGACCTTTCTTTTTCCTTGGAGCTGGGTTTCTCCTCTTATGAGCAGAATTGGTAATCTGCCAGCGGAGAGAAAAGAAAGCGGTGTCACCCCCGGCTTGGACCCAGCCCCACCTTTGCTCCGTGCCGGTGTCTGCGCTCCTCGTGCCTCTCTCCAGCAGCACGTTTTGGAGACAAGTGTCACCCGAACGCCGTGGAGGGATGTGCGGATGGAGCTGCTCCCCGAGTCAGCGCGGCGCTGGCTCCGCAGCGGCCGCGTCCTTCCACGGAGAGCGAGAAGGAGGAGAGGGAACCCAGGGCCAGGAGCTCGCAGTGCTGGGCCAGAGAGGGGGCTGGGCGGAAAATGCCGTCCCAATTAACCCTTTCAGTGACACAGCAGCCACCGAGGTGTTCACAGCCTCACCGCGGTGGTGTGAGATGGGCTGGAGGTGAGGACACAGGAGATGGCTTAGGCAGGGGGTTAAAAAGGGTTTCATTCAGTCTTCTCTTCGATAGTTTTTATTTTTAGGGTTGTTGTTCCTGGTCTTCCTGTCTCGCAGAGTGGATACTCCTGGGGAAAGGTCCTCAGCAGTTCAGGGTGGTGTTTGCCCAGGATGGATCTCTTCCTAAAATCCCTGCCTTGGCACCTGGCACAAACATTGAGGCCACAGCCTGAGGATGAGGCACCTCCAATCCTATCTCCAGTTCTGGGCTGCTCCAAGGAAGACACTGAGGGGCTGGAGCGTGTCCAGGGAAGGGAACGGAGCTGGGGAAGAGGCTGGAGCCCCAGGAGCGGCTGAGGGAGCTGGGAAAGGGGCTCAGCCTGGAGAAAAGGAGGCTCAGGGGGGACCTTGTGGCTCTGCACAACTCCCTGACAGGAGGGGGCAGCCGGGGGGGGTCGGGCTCTGCTCGCAGGGAACAGGGACAGGAGGAGAGGGAACGGCCTCAGGCTGGGCCAGGGGAGGCTCAGGGTGGATATTGAGAAAATTTCTCCATGGAAAGGGTGGTCAGGCCTTGGCAGGGGCTGCCCAGGGAGGTTTGGAGTCCCCATCCCTGGAGGTGTCTAAGGAAGGCCTGGAGGTGGCACTCAGAGCTCTGGGCTGGGGACAAGGTGGGGATCAGGCACGGGTTGGACTTGATGATCCTGGAGATCTTTTCCAAGCTCAGTGATCCTGGGACTGGGAGATGGAGGGGAGGAGCTGTCACCAGCTGCACGGAACAGCTGAGCAGCGCCTTGGGAGAGCCGTGTCTGGATGGGGACTGGGGACCCGGGACCCCGGGGTGCCTCATTCTCTGTGGGCGGAGATAACACAGCGAGACTGGGAGATCAGAGGCTCGGGGACGGCTGCGCTCCAGGAGGAGCCGCCGGTTGCTGCCTCCCAGGGTGACTCTGCTCAGACACTTCTTTCTGGTCTGCTCCAGCACCTCCTGTGTCACACCCGCTGGCACGGGTTCCAGCACAGCTCCCGTTCCTCCCTGGAACGCTCGGGAACGCGGCTCAGGCACAGCCAGGGGATGGGGACACGTCCTGTGGCAGGGACAGGTCCTGTGGATGGGGACAGGTCCTGCGGGCGGGTGACAGGTCCTGCGGACGGGGACAGGTCCTGCGGCAGGGACAGGTCCTGCAGACGGGGACAGGTCCTGTGGGTGGGGACAGGTCCTGCGGAGGGGGACAGGTCCTGCTGAGGCTGTGGCCGTGTTCCACGGACAGAAATGAAGGAAGTGACTTCCCGCTAAGTGTGGAATTCAGCAGGATTTAGGATGTACAGGGAATCTCCTGAGCACAGATATCCAATCTGGACAGGCTGTCAAAACGCTGGGTCCCCCAGGCAAAGAATTCATTGTTGGCCAGCCGGCAGTAAAAAAGAAACGTGTGGGGAGCAGGGGACTGGGTTTGGGGTGGTTTCCCCATTTCTGCCCGGTTCCCCTTCCCTTGTCCTTCAGGAGCAGTTGACAGCCGTGCACTCGGTGTTATTCACTGCTCACCACTGATTAATGGGCTGCTAATGGCATTACTTATTTCATTATCCAATCTGCAAGATCAGGCATTATCTAGGGAAAAGGAAAGTCCATTTCTTACTGGCATTAAGTGGTTGGCTGGCGGGGTAAAGTGCAAGGTTCACATTTAAGAAGAGGAGCACGAAAAAAAAAATTCTTTTCAGGAAGAAAATTTGCACTGAAAGTCATCTGTAAGTTTGTATTACCCGAAGAGTGGAGCTCAGATATCAGAGGAGGTGTTGCAAATCACAGAGATAAGGGAGGCAGCCCAAAAAATGTAAGGACTGTATCAAGAAGATGCCCTCAGAGGGCTGGGATAACAGTGCTGGTAATAGTAATAATAATTATAATTAATAATAATTATAGTTAATAATAATAGACTTTGGAGGTCTGGGTCAGAGCTCAGGTGCTTGAGGTGTTGTGCAATTGCAGGCAAAGAAATTGATGCTTCCAATTCTCCTCCCACAACAAGAGAGAGCGAGGCCAGCTGGCGAGTGACAGATGGGCAGGGGACAGCAGGGAGGGGACAGCCGGGGCGCGGCCCGGGGCACCAGCACGCCCGCGGCTGGCACGGAGCCGGGGTCAGGAGGGACAACGAGGGGCGTGTGTGGGGCACCCGGGGGCAGCGGGGCCAGCAAAGGGCGAGGAATAAAGTGCCCGTTACAGCATAGCGAGAGCCTGGCTGAAGGATCAGGGAATCATGGAATATCCTGCGTTGCACGGATCCACAAGGATCGTGGAACTCCTGGCCCCGCACAGGACAGTCCCCAGACCACACCAAGTGCCTGTGAGCGTTGTTCAAATGCTCCTTGCCTCATGGGTGGTGTCCCAAAGGGAATGGAGATGGAGGGCAGCCAGGTCTGAGCCACGAGGGGCCCTGGCACGGCCACACTGGGCCGTCCTGGCCACAGGGAGGAAGGAGAGCTGTGGCCACGAGGGGTCCTGGCACGACCACGCTGGGCCGTCCTGGCTGCAGGGAGGAAGGAGAGCTGTGGCCACGAGGGGCCCTGGCACGGCCACGCTGGCCCGTCCTGGCCGCAGGGAGGAAGGAGAGCTGTGGCCACGAGGGGTCCTGGCACGACCACGCTGGCCACAGAGAGGAAGGAGAGCTGTGGCCACGAGGGGCCCTGGCACGGCCACGCTGGCCACAGAGAGGAAGGAGAGCTGTGGCCACGAGGGGCCCTGGCACGGCCACGCTGGCCCGTCCTGGCCGCAGGGAGGAAGGAGAGCTGTGGCCGTGGGGTGGGAATGGCGGCAGGGCCTTGTGGGGACGAGCAGGAGCTCGGTGACACGGCACAGAGGGGATGGTCAGGCTTGGAGGGTTTGTGTGTCACGACTGGAGAAGTGACACTCGCTGAGGGGACACCCTGGGGGTCCCTGTGGTGCCCTGCAGGGACACTGGCACTGAAAGGTGCCCGTGTGGCCACGGCCCCTTCTCTCGTCCCGGCACATCCCGGGAGCGCGGGCTGGGCTCAGCCCCTCCCGGTGCCACCTCCTGGCACAGAGCTGGGGACGCTGCAGGGACCCCGAGCGAGGCGCTCCAGGCTGGCACTGGTGGCTCCTGGCCGGGGGGCTCGTGGAAGCCCGTGTGGATGTTTGGAGGAGCCTCTCCAGCATCTGCCCGGCGCTTCCAAGGAGTGCCTGTGGAAGCTGCAGGTCTGAGCTCCCCCAGCCCCTGGGCTGCAGCTGGAGCCAGCCCTGGCCCTTCCCTCTGCCCTGTGCCAGCTCTGCATCGCCAACACTCGAGCACACGGCTGTGCCCGGGGGGCGCGGGGCCGTGTCCCAGAGCACGCCATTCCCATGGCATTGCGCATTCCCCGCAAACCCCGCTTGCGTTGGGAACTGAACATCTGTTCCAGATGTGGCCGCTCGGTGCCGGCGCTGCGCTCTCCTGCCATTGTTGTCCCGCTGCACGGCATGAATTATTGAGAGCGGGGTTTAAATAAATGATAACGCCTCGCCGTGCGTGCGCTGAACTTTGTGTCGCTCCTCGCCCGCAGAGTCGCGCTCCGGGCTCGCCTGGCCCCATGATGAGCTCGCCCAGCGCCCGGGCCCCGCCGACTCGCCTGCCTGATGGGGCTGATCCAGGAGCCGGCAGAGGGGCAGCCCAAGCATGAAGGTGGCCGCGGGGATGAGTCTCCCGGCGAGAAGGAGGAGCCGCCGCAGCGGAGCAGGCAACCAGAGTTCCCCTCCTGGCAAGTGCTTTTCTCCTCTCCGATCCCTTCCGGCGGTGGGAGCGAGGGAGGGAGGCAGGGATGCTCCTGCTCCCCAGGGTGGGCGTGGGGACACCGCGTGTGTGGGGAATGTGGCGGCGGGGAGGATCCCCGGGTCAGATCCTGGAGCAGAACCCCACCCCAGGCACTGCTGAGCGCAGACAAACCCTCAGCACCTCCCGTGAGGGCAGAGGCACCCTGGGCTGGAGCCAAAGGTGGGTCCGAACCGAGCCAGCCCCTCCTTTCCCGCTGCCTCGCGCCTGGGAAGTCCGAGTGGAATTTTGGAAGCCTGGTAGCCTTGGAAATTGATTTTTTTTTTTTTTTAAATTACTTTTCTTTCTTCACCATCTTGAAAAATGGCTTGACTCACAGTTGCATGAGGCTGTGGGGACTCACAGCAGACCATCTGTTTCAGCTGTTAACAGTCATTAATTCTTTCGTATTTTTTGCTACTTTCGAGACACTTTGGGGGAAAAAAATATGTTCTGGATGGCATTGGAGGAGTTCAAAGTCACTAACATTTTTTTGTCAGAGAAACAATGTGCCGTGAATGCCGTTGTTCTAAAAGAAATACGTTTTTATTGGCTTTCTAAATGGGGAATTTGTCTCCTGTGGCCATGCAGGAGTACACGGTGTTTATCTCCTTTTCACCATGTATTTGGCTCATACCTGCACTGCAATCCATGGACTGAGGAGGGTTTTTCTGGGTTGAATCTATTGCAGAAAGGCTTTCATTTAAAAAAAATACAGTGAGATTTTTCTCTTAAGCCACTGCATTTCTGGGCCCCAGCACTCAGTGATGAACTCAGCCGGATTGCCGGCAGTCCTCCTGCTCAGGCCCTGGAAAATGCCTCCCCTCCTGGGACAGCTGCTCCCAGCTGATGGCTCGGGGTTGTGGATGGAGAGCTGGGGCATCTGGCCCGGCAGATAATGGAACAAACCCATCCTATTGCCACTGTCCTCTCCAGCCTGGGCACACGGACCCTCCCGCCTCGCCCCCGGCGCTCCCCGAGCCAGCTCCTCCGCAGGGGCTGTTCCCGAGCCCCTGGCCAGGGAACCCAGCTCCGCAGTGCTTCAGCCAAGGGGTGTTCCCCACCTGCTCCAGCAGTGGCTTCATCCAGGGCTTGGGATGCCCCTCTGGGCTTCACCCCAAAGCTCCCCTGGAGGTTTCCTTGTGGTTCATGGAAAGTTTTAGATGCAACAAAAAAACCATCCTTGAGTTTAGCGTGGAGTGCCAGGACACAGGGAATGGTTTTAACTGCCAGAGGGCAGGGATAGGTGGGATACTGGGAGAGAATTCTCCCCTGAGAGGGTGGGCAGGGCTCTGGTTGCCCAGAGCAGCTGAGGCTGCCCCTGGATCCCTGGCAGTGCCCAAGGCCAGGCTGGACGGGGCTGGGAGCAGCCTGGGACAGTGGAAGGTGTCCCTGCCCATGGCAGGGGTGGCACTGGATGAGCTTTAAGGTCCCTTCCAGCCCAACCCATTCCGGGATTCTCTGATTCCGTGGTTTAAGGAAATGGAAAAAGAGGGAGCAGTACCTTGGGAGCACGAGGTGGGGAGGTGGTGGCAGCTCCTCCAGGGGTGCCGAGTCCTTTGTGCCACCACGAGGCTGCGGGGTGGGGACGGCAGAGCAGAGAGCTCCGGGCTCATGACTGAGCTGCTTTGGGTCCTGCATCTGTGTCGGGAGGTAAAACACGGCCAGGAGCCTCCGGACCTCCTGAGGCTGGGGAACGCAGAGCAGAACGGCCCTGCCCTGCCGGTGACACCTGGGAGGTGACAGCCAGGAGCCGTGGAGCACTTCCAGCCATCCGTTAGGACTGCGGCTCTCAGCGGAATTACAAACGTGGCCTGGAAAGGCTCCCTGGAGCTGGCCAAGGAGCCCTGCCCGGGGCTGGCTGGGGGAGCAGGACCTTGGCAGCGGCTCTGGGGCCGTGCTGAGGCTGAGCCTGGTTCGTGGGGACATGTGGGACAGGGGGTGGCACAGGATGACAAACCCCACATACCTCCATGGGGCAAAGCAAAGAGGCCACAGGACGTGCCCTGAGAGCTCAGCTCAGGTCTGGATGGTCCCACATTCCAGGGAGGGGCTGGAGCCACCTCCTGACCTCTTCCAGGACAGCCCTGGGTCTCTGGGCTCGTTCCTGAGCAGGGGCTGTGCCCTGAGTGCTGGAGGACAGCCAGGCCGTGCTCCCAGCAGAAGGTGCAGGAATTCACATCTGGAGCCTTGGAGACGTTTGGGGCTGGTGTGGTTTTCATTTGAGGCCTTTCCATTCTCCATTGACTTAATTAAAATTAAAAGAAAAAAAGAAGCAGGCAGGATTGGGCTTTTTTTCTCCCCTTTTCTTTTCTGATCAGATGCCTGGCTCGGACTGCTACAGAGCCAATGTTCATTTTGAAATTTCCTTTCATTTTAAAGCTCCCCACAAGAATTTGGAGCTGCAAACCAAAATAAGGAGGTGTCAGACTTCACAAACCAACACAACCCCAAACCTATTCATTAACTCAAAAAGCCTTTTCTGTTTCGTCAATTTTCTGGAAAAAAATGAACATTTTTTTTTCAAATAAAAAACGTTGCTTTTTTAAAAAAATAACTGAATTAAGCAGAAATACTCCTCATGTTTTGCTGCAGTGGAGAGAAATGGGGGTTGGCTCTTGGCTGTGGGCTGCTCTCCCCCTTTGCCCTTCCTGCTGCCAGCCAGTGCCATGGGACAGAGAATTTCTGGGCCATGGATGGAGATTTGCAGGTTTGATAAAAATGATTTGAGATCTTGGGGCCCCCATCTGTTCCTCATGCCCCAGCATTTGTTGGTTTTCCCTGCGTCCATCCTCCTTGTCCTCCTCCTCCTCCTTCTCCTTCTCCTTCTCCTCCTTCTCCTCCTCCTCCTTCTCCTCCTCCTCCCTCCAGGAGCTCAGAGCTCGGTGCACCCGAGAGACCCCACAGGGCGCAGCCTGAAAATCCCTCCCCGCTCCCAGTTCAGCGAGGAAAGGGAAGGAGATCTCTCCCCAGCAGGAAATTTGCCCATTAACACCTCGGACACCAAAGTCTCAATGGAGCTCTTCCCTCGGAACCAGCTCAGATGCCTCTCCCTGATGGGAAGTCTAAAAATAAGCACATTCTCCACAAACAGCTTAAAGATGTTGAAAATGAAAAGCAACAAAGGCTGGAGAATGGATGAGTCACGAAATTACAGGGCTATCTTTCGAAGAGCAAAACAAAACACACAGAGCCCCCCCAGCCCTGGCTGCTGACATTCACCGTGGGGCTGGGGCTGGGCTGGGGCTCTTTGCCCTCTGCAGGCACTCGGCTGAGTCTCGTGGGCTCTGAAGGGTGAAACCTTACCCGGTTCTGCTCCACTCTGGGCCGGAGCTGCTGTGCCTGAGTGAGGAGAGGAGAGCCAGCCTGCCCAGCAGCACGGACACGAGGGGCTGTTCTCTCCCACAGGGGCACTGCTGGGGGCTTTTTTGGGATAACCCCCCTCACACGAGCTCCCGGGATGAGGGGCCTTCCTGCAAGGGGTGTAAATAAAAATTCCTGTCCGTAGAGTGTCCCCTGGCCCCAGGGAAGCCACAAGTGTTTGGAGCCTCAGCTGGGAAGAGATCTCTGTGAGTGTCTCCGCAAGTCTGTACCTTTAGCTGGGTGAGATAGCACAATTAAAAGGAACTCTCAGTTTGGGATTTTTCCCCCTCCCTCAAGGCCTCCTTTCAATGAGCTCCACCAGGCTGGACTCTGTTGCAAAGCCGCAGCTTTTTTAGCATTTGCAGATGAGCTTGAATCAAAATGCTGGCATTTCAGGCAGCAGGAAAGGGGCTGGCCTGGTGCCAAACCTGTGCCTACATCTGATGTTTGCAGCCAGCCCCAGGCTCTGGAAGGGGCTGGAATGAACCCTTGGATCCCAGAAGATGGCGGGGCTGGAGGTGCCGATGTGCCGGTGCTGCTGCACCCCAGTCCCGCTGCAGCCCAGCCCTGCTGCACCCCAGTCCCGC
>VZTF01003066.1:31485-74176 GCA_013397755.1 Cnemophilus loriae
TGCATCCCAGCCCCGCTGCATCCTGGCCCCGCTGCACCCTGGCCCTGCTGTACCCCAGCCCAAATGCACCCCAGTCCCGCTGCATCCCAGCCCTGCTGCATCCCAGCCCCGCTGCAGCCCAGCCTCACTGCACCCCACCCCTGCTGCACCCCAGCCCCGCTGCAGCCCAGCCCCGCTGCACCCCAGCCCCGCTGCACCCCGGCCTCTCTGTACCCTGGCCCTGCTGGAGCCCACTCCTGCTGCACCCCGGCCCCGCTGCAGGGTGCTCCCAGCCCCGTCCAGCCTGGCCTTGGCACTGNTCCCGCTGCATCCCAGCCCTGCTGCATCCCAGCCCCGCTGCAGCCCAGCCTCACTGCACCCCACCCCTGCTGCACCCCAGCCCCGCTGCAGCCCGGCCTCTCTGTACCCTGGCCCTGCTGGAGCCCACTCCTGCTGCACCCCGGCCCCGCTGCAGGGTGCTCCCAGCCCCGTCCAGCCTGGCCTTGGCACTGCCAAGGCTCCAGGGGCAGCCACAGCTGCTCTGTGTCAGGTCCTTCCCACCCTCATATCACCCTCAGGACCCTCATCCATCTTTTTTGTGGCTGCAGGAGGGGACAAAGGCCGGCAGCCTGGCCCATGTCCCCAGCCCGCTGCAGCACCGCTGGCTCGCTCCTGGCCCAAAGAACCCCTCGATCTATAAATCCATAGCCTGAGCTGGCAGCTCCAATAAAAGCTGTGCCCAAGGATCATCAATCCTGGAGCAGAGCTTGCCCAGCAGTGATTTAATCTCAATATTCTGTTCTGAAATGTGCTAATTAAACTCCAGGAGAAAGCATCCAGTGCAGAAGCAAGGTGGAGGAAAAGGAAAAATAAAAGTTTCTCCTGGAATAATTAAGCACCATTAAAACATGAAAATCCAGGCTAGGGAGCAATTGTACTCCTTCCACCAAGTGTTTCATCAGAAATAATGGGGTGGAATTAAGCAATACTGAAAATGTGGGCTGCGAGTTGGAAAACCTCTCCCACTCGTGAGAGCCATGAGGCTGGGAAAGGCTCCTGAGCCCTCCCCGGGGAGGGGAACAGTGGGTGTTGCACAGGACATTCCAAAGTGGAGGGGGCAGAGCCCCCCTCCCCAGCACTGTGGGGAAGGAAGGATTGCAGACCTCCCCCCTCCAACGGCCTTCCCGATTTTCTGGGGTTTTCATTCCAGAGGGTCATTCCTAACTGAGCAAAGCTCTTTAATCCCATCGAGGACTTCCTTCTCTGAGGGACCTCGAAGTTTGGCCCTCCAGGCCTCACATTTGGCTAAAAGGGGTCTTGTAAAGCCACCCAGCTCTCCCGGAGCCATAGCCTGGCTCGCCCTGCCTCCCCTTGGACACCCAATTTATTGCTGCTGGATGCGCGGCGCTCTCACCCCGCGCTGGGCTCCAGACCCCGAACAAAGGCCCTGCCCTGCCTCGGTGGCCTCGCTGGGCAGCTCCCCACGGGCTGCGTGGGCCCCCACGGAACGAGCCTGCCTGGAGTGAACAGCTCGATGGGGAATTCCATCAAGGGCTGATCACTCACTGCTGGGGTGACAGCCCCGCGTGGCAGTGCCAGCCCCGTGTGGCAGTGCCGACCCTGCGTGGCAGTGACAGCCCCACGCTGGCAGTGCCAGCCCCGTGTGGCAGGGCCAACCCCGCGTGGCAGTGCCGACCCTGCGTGGCAGTGACAGCCCTGCATGGCAGTGCCAGCCCCATGCTGGCAGTGACAGCCCCACGCTGGCAGTGCCAGCCTCGCGTGGCAGTGCCGACCCTGCATGGCAGTGCCGACCGTGCGTGGCAGTGCCAGCCCCATGTGACAGTGACAGCCCCACGCTGGCAGTGACAGCCCCGCTGGCAGTGCCAGCCCTGTGTGGCAGTGACAGCCCCATGCTGGCAGTGACAGCCCCGCTGGCAGTGCCAGCCCTGTGTGGCAGTGCCAGCCCCGCGTGGCAGTGGCAGCCCCATGTGACAGTGACAGCCCTGCATGGCAGTGACAGCCCCATGCTGGCAGTGGCAGCCCCATGTGACAGTGCCAGCCCTGCATGGCAGTGACAGCCCCATGCTGGCAGTGCCGACCCTGCGTGGCAGTGCCAGCCCCGCGTGGCAGTGCCAGCCCCGCCGGTGTCCCCAGGCAGGGCTGACAGTGGCCTGCCCTGCTGCCATTGTTCACTCCGTCACATTAGGATCTGATTGTCTCTGGCTGTATCATTTCCAGGAGTGCAATCCAGACATCCCAGGGCTGATTCCCGAGGAAGCCCCATCCTTCTGGAGAGCTCCATCCCAGCTCCCCGGCTCAGCCCCAGGAGATGCCACCCAGGACACCTTAAAACCAGAGTGTTTGGGGTTATCAGCTCTGTATTTTAACAAAGAAAAAAGGGAGAAGAGCCATGGGCTGCTCTTATTGATGTGGACACAGTCTGGAGATATTCTGGATCTATTTAGGGATTAGTGAGGACTCGGTCCTTTCACAATTTTTAATAATAAATATATCGGCCTAATGGATTTTCCAGCTACTGTTTTCAGCCATGAAGGTTGGAACTTTTTTCATTAATGTTTTCCAGAGCTGAAGGAAAGGAAATTAGCTAAAGGCAGGGAATAACATTGCCAAATGAGGGGGTTTGCCCCCATTTACTCACATAAGCAGCCCAGGTGGAGATGAGGGAGCTGCAGGTGAGTCTCCTCATGGATCAAGGGAAAAAACAGGAATGAAAAGTAAAAGGAGGAGGAGATTCATCTGCATCTCATTCTGATGGAACAACATTTGGTGCCATCACTCAGCTTCCTCTGCTGGTGCTGAGGGCCTTGCCCCTGGAGCAGGAATTATCTTCTCACTGAACACAGGAATGCCAATAACTCCATAAAAATGGTAAAACTGTGGGATGTAGCCCAGCCCCAACGGTTTATAAGGGACTTGGAGCATGGCTAAATTGCTGAATCTCCATGCAGGCAATGTCCAGGCACCGGGAGAGGGGCAGTGGGATGCAGAAATCCCCCCCTGGGGCAGGAGCTGAGCTGGTGGAGCAGAAAGGCTTGAATGTCAATGGAGATGGGGTTTATACTTTGCATACAGAGCAGAGAAAGCCAAAATCCCTCTGCCCCCAGGTCCTGAGGTCCTGATCATGTTCCTGCTGATCCCAGGAAAATCCCAGCGTGGGGAACGTGGTGACCCACGAGGCTGAAGGGAAGGAGACAGGAAGGATTTTACATCAGAAAAGTACAAGGGAGACAAGATGTGAATTAAACACCTTTGAGCCCTAAAATCGACACTCTGGAGGCTTTGTTCGATGCGCACACGGCTGTGGGAGTGTTGCTGGAGATGACGGGTGTCTCTCCAGGCTGTTTTCCAGATCCAATTGAGGCAATTTGAGCTGTGTTGGGCTCCCATCAGAGCCTCTCCTGCAGTCAGCTGCTCTCACCAGCACCTCATCTCTGCTTGCTTTCAGCCCAAGTTGGTTTCAGTCAAACTTCCCCCACTGGAAGCGTCCTGGCCCAGCAGTCCCCGAGGGGTCAGGGGCTCTGCTGGTGCCAGGCAGTGATCCAAGCACTGTGTGCCTCAGGAGCATTCCAGAGGCAGCTGGGAAGCCAAGCAGGCTGCACCGAGTGCTGGTACCGGGCTGAAGGTGACTGCAGCAGGGAGAGGGATCTGCTGGCTGTGGGGGAGATTCGGCCGGGAGAAGGGAACTCCTTCAGGCCCTTCCTCTTCCCCAGTGCAGGAATCCGGGCCCCTGGAGCTGCCGATCAGTGATGTGGATCTCCCTGCGCTGCTCTTCTGCCTCCAGCATCCAGTGGGGTCAGGCAGGCTGCTGGGGCCCTGGGTGCAGGGAGAAGCAGTCTGTGCACACAGAGCACAGGACACACCTGCAGATGTGGATTCTTCTCCTCCGCTGCTGCTGGCCAAGAAGTCCAAGACCATTCTGGCCAATATCAGCAATGGTGTAGCCACAGTGTGATCAGGGCAGTGAGGGCAGGGATTGTCCCTCTGTGCTGGGCACTGCTGGGGCACCTCCAGTCCTGGGGGCAATTTTGGGCCTCTCACAAGACACTGAGGGGCTGGAGCATGTTCAGGGAAGGGAACGGAGCTGGGAAGAGGCTGGAGCCCCAGGAGCAGCTGAGGGAGCTGGGAAAGGGGCTCAGCCTGGAGAAAAGGAGGCTCAGGGGGGACCTTGTGGCTCTGCACAACTCCCTGACGGGAGGGGGCAGCCGGGGGGGTCGGGCTCTGCTCGCAGGGAACAGGGACAGGAGGAGAGGGAACGGCCTCAGGCTGGGCCAGGGGAGGCTCAGGGTGGACACCGGGAGGAATTTCCCCATGGAAAGGGTGGTCAGGCCTTGGCAGGGGCTGCCCGGGGAGATCTGGAGTCCCCATCCCTGGAGGGATGGATGTGGCACTTGGGGACAGGGGTTAGCGGTGGGCTTGGCAGTGACTGGACTTGATCCTGGAGCTCTTTTCCAACCAACGATTCTGTGCTTCTAAAAGAGGAACCGGCAGCTTAACCCCCCTCCCTGCCGGGAGGAGACCTGGAGACACAACTTCCTGAGGGGCTCAGCCCCGCAGCAGCGGTTCCCTCCCGGCGCTGGATGTATCGGGGCTGTGTCCTTCCCGAGGGGCTGGGGCGGCGGAGCCGCTCCCTGCGCGCAGCATCCCCGGCTGGGCTGGAGGATGGGGAGGAGGGGGCGGCCGGCNCATCGCCCCCTTTCAGTCCAGTTCTTCGCTTGTTTGATTTGATGTCATCCCTTTGCTTGATTTTTTTATATGATTTTTTTCTCTCTCTCCGCCATCCCCACCGCCCAGATCTCTCTGTGCCTCCTCCCTCCATCCTCCTTTGAATAACTCGTCTGGGAGCGATCTGGAGGGGCGGGNGCCCCGCAGCAGCGGTTCCCTCCCGGCGCTGGATGTATCGGGGCTGTGTCCTTCCCGAGGGGCTGGGGCGGCGGAGCCGCTCCCTGCGCGCAGCATCCCCGGCTGGGCTGGAGGATGGGGAGGAGGGGGCGGCCGGCGGGGAGGCACGGCGAGGAAGGGGTTAGCGGGGGCCGTGGCGCAGGGCTGGCGGCGGAGGGTGGTCCCTGGGAGGGCTCGGAGGGAGCCGGCTGCGCGAAGGCAGCGCCCTCCCCTCTCCGGCTCGGGGGCATCGCAGCTCCACGGGGAACCTGTTGGGGCTTCAGCCAAGCCTGCCAGCCGCCTCAGACGGGCCGGCAGCCGAGCGATCCCCGCGGGGGGAGCCGCGGGTGGCCGTGGGGGTGCGCGGAGGGGATGCTCGGGATGCTCATCCCCTCCCCTCGGTGCCCGGCCCCGCGGTGTGCGGCGGATTCGCGGCTGTGCCCCCTCTCCGGCGATGTGCGGCTGTGGGCGCTCACACGCGTGTTTGTGGAGTTGCCATGGAGCGGCACAACAGCACTTGGGCAGCCCAGAAAACCTTTTTTATTCGTTTGCTGGCCCCCTGCTCGTCCGTGCCGCGGGTGATGTAATGAGAGCTCGGTGTCTCTGCGGTGCCGTGCTCTCGGGATCTGGGCACGGATGGAGATCCCAGATCCCGGATCCCCGATCCCAGATCCCAGATCCCGGAGCAGAGGGAGCATCCGCCATCTGTTTGAATGGATGGTTCCTCACGAATCTGTCAAACCAACATATGCACTTGACGGAGGAATTTGGCCCCAAACACCTCCTGATGCCGCTGTCGGCAACCAAAAGGCTCCCGAGCAGAGTCGTGCCCGTCCCCCCGCTGCCTGCTCGGAGCCGCGATGAGCCCGGCCCCGGCTGATTTCAGCTGATTCAATCACCGGGTTCAACACCTGATCTGCGGTGAGCGCCTCCTGCTTCCCACCTCGAGCAGCCCCGGGGCTGCGGTGGGGAGGGCTGAGCTGTTCCGGGGTTACTCAGCAGCTCCTCAGACCTTTCCCACCCACCAAGTTTTGCTGTTTTCCGTGGAGCAGCTGCCTCCCCCTTAGCGCCGCGCCGCGCTCCTCCGCGGGGCGCCTGGCGAGCTGTGTCCCCTCGCGGTGGCTTTGGGAGAGTGTTGGAAGTCCTCGGGATACGGATGGGCTGCGCCGGGAGATGAGAGCGGGACGGGCGCTGCGGTGGGAGCGGCTCCCCGGGCTCTGGGCACCGGAGGAGAGGTGTGTGATCCTGCGCGGCTCCAAGGGCTCGCTGGACTACAGGAGGAGCTTCCCGCAGCCTGGGAAATGGAATTTGTCCGTTCTTGAGCTGTAGAATAGCTGCACAAGGCCGGCACTGGCACAGGACTGGAGCGCCCAGGTTGCTGGCATCACGTAGGCAGCTGCCACCGAAATGACACAGTTGATTGAAGGCCAAAAGAACCCAATACGTAACTGCTGTGATTAAGCTCCATATGATGCCTCAGAGCAAGTAAAAACCCCTCCTTCATCTCATCTTGCTTGTAACGAGACAGCCGCTGCAGGGATCTCATTTGGGTCATGTTGTGGCTTTTGGGGGATTTTGGGGGGGTTGTTTTGGGTCGGGTTTTTTTTGCTTCTGGCTGTACACACCCATGACCTGCAGCAGTCCGCACCCCCGCGATGCCCCCTGAGAGCCTGGGGCTGTAGGTGTGCTGCTAGCTGGGAATACAAACCGAGCAGGTAAGAGCTCCCGATGCCGTTTCTTTACCAGGGAATTTTCCAGCTGGCTGCCTGTGGGTCTCTGCACGCTCCCTTCCCCCGGGATGCATGTGGGGGACTCTGTTCTCGGGAAGGGTTTGACGGGGAAGCTGCATCCTTTCGGTCTGGGGAGTCGGTGGATGCTCGGCTGTTTGCTCGGAGGATGCCCTGGACCTGTAGCCAAATCCTCTCTGCACTGCACCTGTGGACAAAGGCTGTGCCCGGAGGGGTCTGCACGGCTCGGGGCAGAGTGCCACGGGGAAGGGAGGGACCGCAGCCAGCTCCTGCTCGGGGTGAGGCTCCCGGCGGGTGTCAGGGCTGCAGGGCTCTCCCGCGGGGAGGGTCTGTCCTGCAGGAGCTGCGTTCTGCTCCTCAGGAGTGTGCAGAGCCCGGCTGGTTCTCACAACGCCTTCCCTTGAGTTCTCGGTGGGGCAGGGGTTTGGTCCTGGGAACAGAAGGATTTCAGCAGAGAACAAAAGCGCTTCTGAGCAGCTCTCTGCCATCAAGTCCCAGGGCAGCACTTGGCTTGCAAAGAGACAAAAAACCCAAACCAAACCAGAGCGATGGTTGGCACAAAATGGGATTTAACCCAGACCTCCGTCCTGGCCTGCCTCAGCCGTGAGGCCAGCGGGGTTGAGCCTCCTTGTTCCCCGCTCCCCCTCCCCTGGCTCCGTTACCGCGCGGGTTCTGCCCGATCGTGATGTGCTGGAGGGTTCTGCTGGTGCAGCCGGTCCCTTCCACACCAGGGCAGGTCTGGAACTAGAGATGGATTTAGAAACAGCATTTTGGTGGCTGCTGCTCCGGGCTCTCCTGCCCCAGGCCCGGCACATTTCAGTGGCTGGTCCCGTGTGGCTCCCTCTGCCTCCAGGAGAGCTGCCCCTGGAAGTTCAATGCAATGCAAGTTTCTCGTCGTATTTCCCTTGAGATGTCCTTATTTCTAAGCAAATCATGGCTTGACCCATGCAATGATGGTGCTGTGCGTGTTTTGTCTTCCAGAGTTGTGGTAAACTGAGCAAAATGCGCACTGAGAAACTCCTTGGACTAGAAATACCCTCCACCATCAGTTTAGATTTGTGCTCATAGAACTTTTATCGATTTGGGATGAAATATGGCAGACAGTCTCTGAGGAGATGCAAATTCAAACAGGCAGAGCCTTTTCAGAAAATGCTGGGAATGGCAGAAGGGTCTGAGAGTGTTCGTTGTAGCCAGGTGCCTTCCTGAGGTGAACTGAGAGGGTTTTCTAACGTTGTGTAAAAAGACCGAGTCAGTTTTATTCGGTTTACAGTCCCCAGCTAATGATGTACTGGGAATTGATCATATGGAGGAGCTTTGCGAGGCTGGGGAGGCTTTAATTGTGTTTTTAACCTGTGAATGTGGTTGGTGTTAGAAGTGTGAGGCAGAAACTCAAGTAGATCCTGGGTATTATGCAATAGATCTTGGGCTATCGTGAAAAGAGGGCAATAGAAACAAACTAGTTTATAGGTCTGCTTTTAATTAACTGCAGCCTCCTTCGATAAAAGCACTAACATGTGAAAATGGTTCTCAGAATAGAGACATTAAGCAGTGGTAATAAAAGCCACAGTCTGAATTTAGTCTGTGAACCTGGAGTCCCTGGGCAGGACCTGGCAAATGTAAAGAAATTCAGTGGGTGGTTCTAAAAGTGCCCTCTCATTCCTTGAACTTAACATCGGCTTGTGGAGGCTTGCTGGGCATAATTGCATTTGCATTTTTACAGCAGGAGAAAAGCAAACCTGAAACATCTGCACTGAATTCTGTCCTTAGGTCTGTTCCTCGAACATCTGCATAGAATTCTGTCCTCAGGTCTGTCCCTTGAACATCTGCACTGAATTCTGTCCCCAGGTCTGTCCCTCGAACATCTGCACTGAATTCTGTCCCCAGGTCTGTCCCCTGAACATCTGCACTGAATTCTGTCCCCAGGTCTGTCCCTTGAACATCTGCACCGCTGCCCTCGGGTCTGCCCCAGCTGGGGCTTCCTGGCCCCTTTTTGGCCCTGGGCCCTTCCTGGACCTCCCTTCTCCAGGCATTATGCAGCCATTTCACCTGGAGGGGTTGGATCCGCGTTGTTCCGTGCCTGGAGCCGTTCCCTGTTGTGCTGGCATCTCTGCAGGTTTGGTGGCTGTCCCTGGGTGGGGACACTGCCCAGTGGGTGACGGGGCCCAGTGGGTTCCTCTCTGAACCCCCAGCAGCGAGCGATGCCTGGGGGAGCTCGGTGGAGGTTTGGGGCTCTCTGGTCCATCCCTTTTCCTCACCCTCCTGCATTTCCGTGCCTTTGCCTGAAGTGCTTCCCGTGGTATCTGCAGAGAGGTTCGGATACTCAGGAATGCGGGAAGGTTAGAACGGGGCTGCTTTTCTTTGAACAGGGCCCGGGCAGTGGGGTTTGCCTGTGGTCACTGCGTGTCCTGCAGGGTGCTGCCGTGGCTGGCACAGGTGACAGCACGTGCAGACAGCCAGGTGACAGCAGGGAGAGCGTCTGTGTGCATCTCATTTCCTTGGGATCTCTTTCTCCTGGCTGCTGGAATGTTAAAGCAGAACGTGAGGCAGCCCCGGGAGCCGGAATCCGTTTGGTCGCGGGAAGGGCTCCGCTGGTGTCCTGCACAAATCCAGTTCGGCTTCATCCCTTCCCCGCCTCGATTCCCGGGGTCTGTGCTCCGTTCCTGCCCAGGGCCTGCTCCCGCCGGGGTGGGCAGGGCAGAGGCTCCCGGAGGCACTGAGCTGCAGGGCTGAGCGTGCCTGGCGAGGCTCTCTCCCCCTCAGGGTGTGCAGGACTCGGCTGTTTGCAGAGACACCTCCGTGCCTCCGAGAGCTTTCCCCTCCTGCCAAGCCTGGGGCAAACAGGGGAGGAAAACCTGGCTCAGGTGAGCCCTGCTGGTGCTGCCAGCCCGTCCCAGTGCAGGAACTGCAGGAGCTGCTGCCTCCAGGGACGCTGTGACCCCGGGGAAGTGTCCCATGGGCAGGGCTGGAATACCTGCACGTGTTTGTGCTGCTAATTAGCAAATGTCCCCAAGGGTTTGAGGACATGTCCAGAGGCTCCCAAGGATGTCACGGTAAAGTGTTCCTTGGGATCTATTTATTCATTCCTCAGACACTCTGCTCTGACCCCTTTTAAAAGCAGCACTCGAGGAGAAATGGCCTCTCTCCTTTTCCCCTGAATATCCCTGACCTCTCCAGGGCAGTGATTTCCCCACGAGAGCTCTCGGCACATCAACCCTTATGCAAATGGGATTCCAAAGAGTTGATCAACCCTGCCAGGTGTTAAGGTTGGGAAGAGCCAGCCCAAGAGCAAATCCCAGAAAAAACAAGAAAATGAAGTCTCCGTAACTGTTTCCAATTATCCAGTGCCACTGGTTCTCCTGGTGTTTCAGGAAGAAACATGGAAATCTCTCAGGGTCGAGCTTGTTTACAGAGTGCTTGTGGGTTTCAGACCCAGCCAGCATCAGATTTCTCTTATACGTTCCCTTCAAATAAAGGCTGAAATAAAAATAAGGATGCTGTAATTTGTGCCATCCCTAGAGCCCAACACAGCTCCAGCAGGAAATGATCATTGGGGTTCCTGGAACAGCTTTCCTGAAATCTTCCAAGGAACAGGAGCTTGCAGGGAAAGCAGCACAGACTGACCCTGCTCGCCCTGCTGGGATCTGGTGTGTGGGGAGTTCAGGATGGCGAGGTGCTCCAGCGTGGGCTGGGGCCAGGGAGTGCTCCAGAGCTTTGCAGCCTCACAGCTCCGGGGTTTGGCTCCTGGAAAAGGCCCATTCCCGGTGACAGCTGTGTGTGGGGTCACTGGGGCTTGGGGGTCACCGGGATCCTCCTGCCACAAGCAGGGCGTGGTGGTAAACAGCTGCTCCAAGGGGATGGACGGATGGACACACAGACCACCTTTGGCAGCAGTGCTGCAGGTCCTGTGTGCCCGAGGCAGCCGATATTCCCAGTTTCTGCAGGAGTGGAGCCACTGGCACCACAGTCCCTGCACCCTTTGTCCCCACAGCCTGTTCCCGGGTTAGTGAGAGCCAGCCTGGTGCCTCTGGACACCTCTGGTTGGGACAGGTGCTGCCTGGGGTCTGTTTGCCCTTTCCCAGCAGCCTGGGGTCCTCTTTGGACACCTGGATCCCCTTCAAGCTGGGCCATTTTGTCTGAGGACACTTTTCCAAGGAAGTTGCTGGCCCTGGATGTTTGCAGGGGGAAATGCTGGGAGTGGATCTTGGTCGGAATCTCACACCACAGTCCACCCCAGTTTATATAAAATCATTCCAGTGTTGGGGTTGCCCTCGTCTCTAATTCCCTTCTGCTCATTTCTGTGTGTTGGTGGCTCCAGTTCTCCCATCTCCCAGGGAATTTTCTGCAGGAACCATCAGCCATTGCTTTAAAAAATAACCCTCACCAGATGTCCCAAAGCCTCCTTTAAAGACGAGGTCTGGCAGAAGTCAGATTTATTGGGAGCAATTAATTGTCCTGCTAAGAGCCCTCAGTGTTTTGGCATTTCATTAATAAGACGTAATCAACCACTAGGCTATTTGGAGTGTGTTACTCTGTCAAATCCGCTGTTAATTGTCATTATTTGATAGATTTCATGTTTATAATTACTGGTGTGTGACGCAGGGTGTGCTCTGAATAATCCATTGTGTATTGTTTTGTGAAGCAGGGTGCTGGGGGTGCCAGGAATCGCTGCTGCTCGTGTCTCCAGGGCTGATTTATGCCTGCTCAGGGGAGGGAACTGGACAGGAGGGAGTGAACAGAAGCTCAGAAAAGTCCCCTCCAGCCAGGCCCAGTGAGGAAACACTCAGCAGCTGTGAGTGGAGGAGAAAAGGGTTCAACAGGGCAGGGAAATGTGTTGGGGATGGGTTACGGGGGTGAGGGTGCACGAGTGGCGTTTGCTCCCTGCTTCGATGTGCTCTTCAGCTCAGCTCAAAGCTCTGGGATATTTTCTTTTTTCTTCCTGTCAACAAGGACCTCATTCCCATCGTTTAGTTCTGAGTGATCTCATGTTGTACTCAGGAAAAAAAATGAGCTGAGTATTCCAGAGAAAGAGAATTGGGATCTTTTTGTGTGTGAGCAGCCAGGACTGTGGGGTGGGGTTGGTGTGAGGAGCTGGGCAGGGGTGGGTGATGCTCCAAAGCCTCTCTGGCACCCCTGACCTGCCGTGGGTGTCAGCTGAACCTGCTCTCCGCTGGCTTTGTCCATCCTGGCTGCTGGAGAAGCTGATTTCTGGGAAGGGGGGCCAGGAGGAGCCCCCTCTCCATGCTGCCAGGGATCCCTGGCAGGCACAGGGTGGTCATGGCTCCCCTTGCAGCACGAACAGGATGGTCTGGGCAGGGAGAACGGGCTGCAGGTGGGCTGGGAGTGCTGCGGGACCCGGCAGCTCCAGCAGCTCCATCATCCCCCCCAGGGGAGGAGCTCAGAGCCTCCAATGTGGGAAACAATCCATCAGCAGCCGGGAGTTTTCACCCTTCAACTCCAACAGCGTCTTCCAGCGAGGCACCAGGGCCTGGGGACAGGCAGGTGTGTCCCTCCTGGTCAGGCAGGTGTGTCCCTCCTGGTCAGGCAGGTGTGTCCCTCCTGGGGACAGGCAGGTGTGTCCCTCCTGGTCACACAGGCTGTGTCCCTCCCGGGGACAGGCAGGCGTGCCCCTCCTGGGGTGTTTGTTCCAGGGGTTGATCACCTTTGCCATTAAAACTCTGCCTCAGTTCCCAATGTGCAGGTNCCTGGTGACAGGCAGGGGTGTTTCTCCTGGTCACACAGGCTGTGGCCCGCCTGGGGACAGGCAGGTGTGTCCCTCCTGGTCACACAGGCTGTGTCCCTCCCGGGGACAGGCAGGCGTGCCCCTCCTGGGGTGTTTGTTCCAGGGGTTGATCACCTTTGCCATTAAAACTCTGCCTCAGTTCCCAATGTGCAGGTTCCTTCAGCTTCCTTTCTGCTGGAGATTTGAGAGCTTTCTGTGGCCTGCGTCGGTTTTCTCTCTCAAATCCTTGTCAGCTGAAAAAGGCTTTTTTTGGGAACCCCTGTGGGATGGACACTGTGGTTGCCCCTGGGGTCCTGTAGAGAAGCTCAGCCCACGGGAGGGAATGAGAGGCTGGGCCTCCTCACGGATAAAACTTCCATTCCCAAACTGATTTTTTCATGTTTCCAGGTGAATTATTAGAGGGCAGAGGAGACTGGAGATTTTTGTTGCATTGCTGGCTTTCTTTTTTGCTTTCTAACATCAACTCAGAGGCTTTCCAAACCTGGAAGATGGAAATTTCTTCCTAATCTTGGTCAAACACAACTGGGGGCAGCAGCAGTGACAGAAAGTGGGAGAGGGCAGCAAAAATCTGGGGATTTCTGGCTGGGGAGGGGGAGGATGAGTTTGGGAGCTGCGAGGAGCTCGGGGGAGAGGAAATGCTGGTGAGTCGGCTGTGCCGGCTCTTCAGCCGGGCAGTTTAAGCCTGTTGGGAGTGGACAGGGTCTTTATCCCCTTGTGAGTGCTGCTCCTGCCCTGGGGACAGACACGGAGCTATCAGGTCCTTGCAGGCCTCTCCTCCCGGCGGCTCCAGCTGGGGATCAGCCCCAGCCACGGTTAAAAAATACCAAACAACTCTGATTTCTCTGTCCCCCTGTGTTCTCACAGGTGCAGCTCCCAGACAGAAATGTTGAATTTGATACCTGACCTGTTCCCCTCAGCTCTCCCGCTCTGCCAGAATTCAAAGCAGCAGCAGCTGTTTAGAGATGTGGTGTCTTTTCAAGTGCCCTTCCTCTGCTTTTTCATTTCAAATTTACTGCAGAAGGTGGGAAAAAAAACCAGCACAAACCCTTCTGAAGCTCCGAGTGCTTTGTAGTCCTTGAACCTGGAAGTTTGTGGCTCCTGAGGTGCCGTACATTACATGAGGTTGTCGCTCAGATCTTGTTTTCTTGCCTTGCAGAGGATTTTTTTTTCCTCCCAGTTCCATCTTTGAATGCTGAAAATGGTCTGTTTGTAAAGGCTTTTTTACCCAGTGATCCCCACAGGGAGCTTTGCTGTTGGTATCTCAACCCATTGTCTGCCAGATCTCCATCTCCTGCCTGAATTAGAGGAACATTTTCTTAGGCTTACGCCAATAAATGACCAGATAAAGCCCAAATGCCATGAAGGTGGGACAAGGGCATGTGGGAATGTGAAGGGAGGGAATGGCAATGGTCCCTGCTGGTCAATTTGGATTTCACCTGGATCCCCACCAGCAGATGTTCCGTGAATCTCACGTGTGTGGGTTCAAATCTCGTGTTTGCAGTCCGTAAATCCTTGTAAAAGGGATGGCATTTGTCTGGGTGGATTCATTTGCTGAAAATACATTTGGAAAAGCCGGGTCTAACTTCCGATAACCACCGAGGAAAGCGGGAGCCCTCCTGTGTCCCAGGAAAGCTCTCAGAGGAAGCTTTGGGGCTCGCTGCACTCGCAGCCCAAAGGCTGCAGCCCAGTCTGAGGAGATCTGGCTCCCAAAGCTGCCCAGAGCGTTCGGTGCAGGCTCAGCAGGGAGCTTCTGCTCCCTCTCCTGTTTATAAATATCCCCAACGTGCCTTCCCGGGGCTTTGGGGCTGGGAGATCAATAAAGATTGGGATCAGCAGTCAGCAAACACAGACTTCCTCCAAGACTGGCCTCCCTGGGAGGATCTATTTTAGGGCTTTCTTTTAACAGCACCAGACTTTATTTCTCCCCATCCCAAGGCTCCTTCCGAGGCCACTTCTCTTGGGTTTGTAGTTCAGAACGAGCCTGATCCTGCTCTCAGGCCTGGCTCCCTTCACAGCCCTGAGCTGAGCCTGATTAAACCAGACCTGGGCACTTCACTGCTGCAGCTTCAACCTTCACACCTGGGCGAGCTCGGCATCCTCAGAGCTCCTCCCGAGCCAAGAGGAGCTCCTGGAGCCCTGCAGGCTCTGCCGCTGGGAGCTGGGGCTCAGATTGCGCTCGGCGTGCCAAGTTTGTGCACAAAGTAAATTAAAAAAGAAAAAATCTTTAAAGCTATTGTTAGCAGCAGGGAATGCAGGTGGCAAGGGACAAAGTGACTCTTCCCAGCACAAGGATTTTGTCTTCCTTGAAGTGTGCTGGCTTCAGAGCAGCTGTGGGGGTTTAGTCCAGCTCAGCCTCTCCCATGCCAGAGGTTAAGCCAGGCCTAACCACAACCCTCAGCTGTCACAGCCTCCTTGGAGAGAGGGAAGCGTGGACAGCACCATGGGAAAGGAGCAGAAATAGCGATGGAGCCTCTCTGGGAGGCTGGTGGTGTCCCCTGGCTGGTGCCTCAGGGGGGATCAGGTAACCCGGGAGCTTCCCAGGGGACACTCGGGGCTCTGTTTGCTCTGCTGTCCCCTTGGATCCAGCTGGAGATCACTCAGCCTCCCTCCAAGGACAATGGCAGTGGCTCAGCCCTGGGCAAAACGGGCTCATTTCCTCCAGAGCCCCTGCTCTTCTTTGCTTTAGATGTTCAAGCGTTGCCGTGCCCAGGGAGAAGCATCTTTAACACCGTCACTTCATTTGATGAATTTTTAAAGGGTTTAAAAGTGACCTCAGGGACTTCCCAGCTCCCGTTCCAGTTTCCCGACCATCTGGTTGCTTCCTGGATGTTCAGTACATTCCTGCACTGCTTTCAGCCCTGAGAAAGGGCTGAGAACCAAGCCTGTGCTGGTGCCCACTCCCGTGTCCATGGCCATCCATGGAGTGTGCTTTCCATTCTTCCAGCTCGGATTCCCTCAGCCCCACCTGTGGGAGAGCTGGAAATCTCCATTTTATCCTCATCCTGCGTTTCCTCATTTCTGCCTGCTCTGTTTGGCACCACGGGGCTCGACATCCAGCCTGGGATCCTGCCAGGGTGCTCACAGCCCCTGGGATCCATGGAATTCCAGCTCCACGGGGAAGGCAAACACAGGATTCTGGCCAGGTGGGACACCCAGGCAGTGCAGGGGATGTTGTGTGTTCCACGCCTGAGGCTGGAAAACCAGGATGGACTCGCCAGGATGGACTCCTGGGCATCCTTCGGGCTGCACATGGGAGAGAGGGGAACAAGGAACCTCTTCCGAAGTGGTGACCATCCAGGGAGATCCCGGGTCAGTAGAAATTGATCCCAGTTCCATCTCCAAGATGGATACTTGGGTTTAATGGTTGTGTGGGGTTTCATGGAAGCCTTTTTGGGAAGAGCAGCGCAAGGGCTGGTCAGGAATGGGGACCACAGATGTGAGCAGTGTGGAGATGGCTTTTTTTAATCTGATGGAATATTGCTTATGAAAATCTTCTAAATTCCACCAACGTGGCTGTGCTGAGGGGCAGGAGCGAGGCTGGCAGTGCATGACGGGGGTGGGACCTGCTGGGAGCCTGACACAGGGACTGGAACCTGCCAGGGGACCCTGGGGACGTGTCCACACACATGGTGAGAGGTTCTTCGAGGGCTTTCAGGTTCAGTGTCAATGTTTTAATGATACTTTCATGATATTATCCAAGGAGATTTCACTGCTCCCAAATCCCCACACTGATTTTGGTTCGCAAGTTGCCCAGTGGAAAATGTGTCTGTGGTGGAGAGCAAAGCTCCCAGCTCAGCTCCCTGCTCAGGGGCTCTTGGACGGCTCTGGGAGAGGGCCAGGAGCCCAGTCCCACCCAGAGGAGAGGGCACGCTGCTCACATGGAACGTTTGAGGAGGTGAAACCCTGGCAGGGCTCTGCCCTCAGCCCCAGCAGCTGCTGCTGACGGAGCGCCAGGCGTCGCCACGGGGGATGGAGCCAGCGGCACCACTCCTCGCACGGTTTGAGCTCTCCAGGGTCTCGCTGGGCACGGGGAGGAGCAGCCACAGGGGAGCTGGAGGTTTCTGTGTTCCTGACGTGGACATTTTGGCCGCATTCACAGCGAGCCTGTCCCAGAACCCCAGAACAGCTTGGGTGCGAAGGACCCGTCCAGTGCCACCCCTGCCATGGGCAGGGACACCTCCCAGTGTCCCAGGCTGCTCCAGCCTGGCCCTGAACATGTCCAGGGATGGGAATTCCAGCCTGGACCAGTCTGGCTGTGCCAGGACAGCCCTTTTTTTCCCAGACGAGCATTGAGCACCTGCACATTCCCATGAAGCTTTTCTGGATTCCAGCCTCGAGGGCTTTCCCACCCTGGTGCTTTCAGAGCTCTCCCACTGCCCCCCCTCCTGGGGGGTTTTTCTGTTTTTCCCTTTTTCTGTTTTTCCCCCCTTTCAGGCTTGGGTTTTGCTGCAGGCTCCTGTGTGAGGGTGCTGAGTGTTCTGAGGCACAGCTGCACATCCCTGCGGGGCTCCAGCACGGGAGCTGCTGCTGGGCCCGTGTGGAGCATCCCCTGTGGGAGCTGAGAGGTGCTGGATTCAAGGGGCTCTGCAGGGCTTCTGCTGAAGGATATTACAGCTTTAAAAAACCTAACATACCCGGGCAGCAGAATTTAATCCAGGATTTCTCACTCCAGGGTATCATGGCTCTCCTCCAGCACTGAAACACACCACGGGATCCAGGTAGGAGCTGATTTTCAGCTCTTCAGCCCTCAGGGGAGAGGCACTGTCATTTCTTTAATGGTTGTAGAAGCCAAGGCTTCGAAAGTGGTTTCAGGAATGCTTTAAATCCACGGTTTGCTGCTATTCCATCTGTGGGTGAGCTCAGGGAGTGCAGGTTTTTCGCTCTGCCTCTGACACCTTCTGGTGTCAGTCCCCAGCCCCACGGGCTCACCAAACACTGAGTTTGCAGAGCGAGCTCAGCCCAGGGGGAGATTCAAACCCCTTTCAATTGATTTGAAAAATCAGTGTAATTGCTTTTAGTGATTCTTGGAGTTGTCCAAGAGTTGGACTCGATGATCCTTGTGGGTCCCTTCCAACTCTGTGATTACCCTGGGGGGGTGATTATCCAGAGAAAACAGGGATTGGTGGCTGCCTGAATGGTTTGTGGTGGGCCTGGAAACAAATGGAGGTGGTGCAAAGTGTCTCTCCAGTGATACCAGCGCTGGCATTGCCTGTGAGTGTCCCTTGGCCAGGTGAAATTCCCATTTTAGCGCCGAGCAGGTGTCAGAGGGAGCAACACCTCAGAGTGAAACCCATGAACTGGCAAGGGCTGGGAAATTACAGGTGTGCTTAATGAAACAGAACCCCTTGTTTACGTTTCTAATGCGCTGCTGGAGCGAACCTGCTCCCAAATAAAAATACTTAAAGTTACGATTAGGATTTATTTACATAATTACTGCCAGAGAAATTCCTGGAACGTGCTGAGCAGTGCGAGAGGAGCCTCCTGGCTCTCCCCGTCTGCTTGCCCGTGTCTCCAGGTTGGTTTGCTCCTGGGGGGTCTGTCAAAGCCGTTCCCAGCTCAGGGAGGCAGGAAGGCTTTTGTTCCTAAATGAATCCATCTATATTGTCTGTATAGATTTGGCTTATTGACTGTGGTGGGAACATATGGCTGAGGCAGAGCCAGATCATCCTGGTAATTGTGGTGTTGGCTGGAGCGGCGTTCCGGGGGCGGCACCTCCCTCCCGAGGCAGAGAGCCCGGCTGGAGCCGGGAGCCCCTGGGCTGTGAGGGAGCCCCTGCCCGTGCACTGAGAGCAGCGATGGCTCTCAGAGGCACTGCCCAGCCTGTCCTGGCCACCTCCAGCCCCACGGGTCCCTGGCCAGCTCCGCGTGGCTCTGGGGGCTCTGCTGATTTATTTCTGCTGGAAAAGTGCAGCCCAAAGCACAATAGGCCCGGGCTGGGCTTGTGCTGATTGAATCCAGCCCTGGGCATGACAAATCTTCCTCTTAATATTTCAATTGACTTTGGCAAACTTGCCTCCTCCTCGCGTGTCCTAAATCACTGGGAGAGCGCTGCTGACAGTAATTCCCGCTCGCGCCTGGGCAGCGGCCGCCCTTCCCTCGGCGCTGGGGTTGGGCCTGCGGGGTTTGCAAGCACCTCCCTGCTCCGGCCTCCCACGGAGCAGGATTTGTCCTCAGCTGTCAGATTTGGGAGATGGGAATGTCCTTTGTCGGGCCCTGCTCAAATGGGAATGTTCTCCTTTCAGTGGGGTCTGGAGCTGGGGCCCTGCAGGGACAAACACCTCGCTCAGGGTGGTCGGCTGAAGCCTCTGAGGGGGCTGCGTGCTCCGGGTGGGGCCTCAGAGGTGTCCAGACCCTTCCATGCCTTTGGAAGTTGTGCTGCTGGGCAGCACTTGGGGCTGCCCCTGGATCCCTGGAAGCGTCCCAGGCCAGGCTGGACGGGGCTTGGAGCAGCCTGGGGCAGTGGGAGGTGTCCCTGCCCATGCAGGGGTGGCACTGGATGGGCTTTAAGCTGCTCTCCAACCCAAACACCCCACGATGCTATAACTCACCTCGTGCAGGTCAGTGCAGACCCCTGCGCCCTCTGTGATTATTACCAAGGCTGAAATCTGCAGTCAGAGTGCTGGGAAATGCTGTTTTCCTGAGGCTCCCCTGCTCTGGCTCCCCTCACTCCCGTCCAGCTCCCCGAGGCAGCAGCTGCTCTGCTGTTTGTTCGTTCAGCCCCTGCTTGGGCGCTGGGGCAGAGCTCAGCCCACCCCTCCCACCCCCGGCTGCAGCCTGGGCTGCCAGCCCAGCCCCTCTCCAGGCCAGGCTCTGCTCCGTTCCCATGGAACAGAGGCAGATAACGACGGTCACCTCTCTTTTCCTGTCTCCTGGCAGGGAGAAGATGCCATTCCACCATGTGACAGCTGGCTTGTTGTACAAGGGCAACTACCTGAACCGCTCGCTCTCGGCCGGCAGCGACAGCGAGCAGCTGGCCAACATCTCCGTGGAGGAGCTGGATGGTGAGTGCTGCCCGGGGCTGCGGGGATGGGGAGCGCTCCCGGGCACCTTCTCCGTGCTGCTCCATGCATTGTCCGGGGGGATTCCTGCTGGGGAGGCAGGTGGGAGGTGGGATGGCTCAGCAGATCAGGGACACAGGGAAGGTCCCTGACCGAAGTTGTGCTGGGAGCTGTGATTTGAGTCTCAGCTTTTGTCCTCCTGCAGCTTTTTGAAACGCTAGGCCTGCATTTTATGGGCAAAATGAGAAAACTTAGGCGCATACTGTCCCAAAGATGTCTTTAGCCTTCCCTGGGACCCTGCAGAGCTGGGTCTGCTCTTCCCACCAAGTCTCACTGGCTTTGAGGCCTTCCCAAAGGGAGGTTCCTCTCCGTGCCTCAGTGTAAGAAGATGCATGGAGGTAGCTTGTGGCTTAAGAAGCTGGAAAGAGCTTTAAAATTCCATTTTCCAGACCAGTGGTAGGGAGCACAGAGCGGCCCTAGTCTGGCACAGGCCATCAGGAAGGCTGTCCACGTCTGCTGCCTGGAGGATCCCATCGTCCTCCCCCTGGAAGCTGCTGTTGTTAATCCCCTCTGCCCTGGCCCAGGATGTGTGGGCCAGGTGCTCCCCGTCTGCCTCAGGGGGGAAGGTCTCTTTTCTAGAGGATTTGTGGCTCACCAGGGTCGTTTCTGAGTTAAATAATTAAAGTTAATGTTGTGGACAGTCAGTCTTTGAGTACTGTGGAACGAAGTGGAGCTCTTGGTTTGCTCTCCAGTGGACGTTTGGTACAAGCCATGATCAGAATCTGTGGCCTTGATGGGGAACTTTTTGAAGGAAGGGTCAAGGGAAGGGTGAGAGGTGGTCCTGTTCCTTCCAGACCAGCCTGGAGGCATTTTGGACAAACAGGAGGCCAACACTTCTGCCCACCCTGCCCCTTTTCACATGTGCTTTGGTGAATCAGACCTTCATTTCCCAGCCTTTCCAACCTGGAGCCTTTGGATTTGGGTTCGTGAGCTTTACATTAATTTAGCTTGGATACAAACAGTGTTTTCCTCTTCCCAGTGAGGGTGTGAGGACACAGCTCAGGTGAGAGACAACCTGAGAAACCCCTTCAGTGCAGCTTAGCTCAGCCCCGGGAACCCCAGATCGCATTCTGGGCTCTTCTCTTGGAGCTTGGCTTGCAGGTTTGAGTTCAGCTGAACTGAGCTGGCTCAGCTTCTCCTCATCCCAAAGATGCCAATTGCATGGCCAGGCCCAGCTTTGCCTCGTCCCTGTGCAGGCTCAGGGGGCTGCTGAGCCCACAGGAGGAGGGATGAGGTCCCTCCAAGCACAGACAAGGATTTTCTGTTATTCCTGCCCTGATTAAAGCACGGCTGCTGTGACTGCCTGTGAGATTTGCAGAGAGCTGTCGGAGCATGGCCCCGGGGCTGGAACCCCTGGCAGGCCCATGGAGGGCACAGGGGATGCTCGTCCTGGGCTGCTTCCCTGCCGTTCCCATGGAAGCGGGCTGGGCTGGATGTGGGACGGAAATCCAGCCTCAGTTCCACCCTTGCCCTGCTGTCCCTGACCCCCGTGCCCACCCGGGAGCCCTCGGGCATCGCTTTGTCCGCGGGAGGAGCTGGAGCCCAGCCCTGCGTGCCCCGGGAGGATCCAGCCCTCCAGAGCTGCGGATCGTCGCCGTTAATTAACGGCAAATGAGGCAAATTAGGTGTGGAGGAGCCGCCTTTGGAGAAGGAGCAGCCGAGTGCTGCTAATCCAGGTCCCGCTAGCGGTGGAGTGGGAGCGGAGGGGAGATCCTTCATCTCCTCTCACAGAGCCCCCCGCGCTCCGGGAGGCTGGGCGCAGCTCTTCACCTCATCAGCCGTCTGTCCCGTGCCTGTGAAGCACACGCTCCGTGTTCGAATCGGGTTCCGTTCCGTTCCTGGCAGCCTTTGCTTTACACCCCTCTCCTCCTGGCGAGGCTTTGTGCCTTTGCCCTGAGGATGTGCCCCAGCTCGGGGACAGCACCCGGGAGCTCCACCTCAGGTTATCTTTTTCCACCTGCAAACACAGGAGTGGCACCAAATCGATCCGTGTCTGAAAAGCCAGAGCAGCAGAAGGAGCTGGAGATGCTTTTCCACGTGCCAGCAGCGTTCAGCCTCTGGAATTTATATTTAAAATGAAATCAGCAGTCTCCATCTCCCTGTGTTTTGTCTCTAATACCACATCAGTGCCTGGCTGTGCTGGTAATTGGGGAAGGTTCACTGCCCAAACCCCAAACAGAATTAGTCTTTCTGCCTTTAAGCATAAACTGTCTGAGGATGAGTAACAAAATGTTCTTCCTTGAGAAGTTAATGTCAGGCTATTGGAGCTCAGTGGATGGATCAAGCTGTGAGAGCTCGATGCCAGTAACAGATTTGCATTTCATCTCCCAGGCTGGGGAAGAGATGCCAAAATTCTCCTTGGTTTCTTTTTCAATGAGATTTCGGTCCTGAGGGAGTTCCAGCCTATTGAGAAATTCCAGTCACACAGATTAAATTATGATAGGTTTGGAGCTGGAGGAGTCACTGGGAATTTTCTATAACGTTCCTCTGCGCTCAAGGCTCCAACAAGTGCCTGATCTGTTGGGTCTTTTCCAGCAGATTTCTTTTTTTTCTGTGTCTGGCACTGCGTGTGTCAGCACTGTTCACTTGGGAAGGGTTTCTGTGGGCTCCGGGGTGCTGCAGCCTGAGCCTGCTCCCAGCCCATCCCACAGGGAATACCCAGGAGCTCTCCCTGTTTGCAGCTGGGAGGAGAACAGGGAGATCAGGAAATGGAAAAGAGCTCCAGTTTCGAGTCATGTAAGGGGGAAGGAGCCCAGGGTTTGGGGTGAACGCTCAAAGTGCTGCTCTGCCTCTTCTCTGAGTGGGTATTTTCCAAAGGAATATTCAGAATCACAGAATCCCAGAATGGTTTGGGTTGGAAGGACCTCAAAGCCCATCCAGTGCCACCCCTGCCATGGGCAGGGACACCTCCCACTGTCCCAGGCTGCTCCAAGCCCCAGTGTCCAGCCTGGCCTTGGGCACTGCCAGGGATCCAGGGGCAGCCCCAGCTGCTCTGGGCACCCTGTGCCAGGGCCTCCCCACCCTCCCAGGGAACAATTCCTTCCCAGTATCCCATCCATCCCTGCCCTCTGGCAGTGGGAAGCCATTCCCTGTGTCCTGTCCCTCCAGCCCTTGTCCCCAGTCCCTCTCCAGCTCTCCTGGAGCCCCTTTAGGCCCTGGGAGAGGCTCTGAGCTCTCCCTGGAGCCCCTTTAGGCCCTGGGAGAGGCTCTGAGCTCTCCCTGGAGCCCTCTCCAGGTGAACAATCCCAAATTTCTCAGCCTGTGTCCACAGGGGAGGTGCTCCAGTCTCCTGAGCAATTTCACGGCCTCCTCTGGCCTTGCCGCAGCAGCTCCACGTCCTCCCCAAGCTGGGGACACCAGGGCTGTGTCCAGTTTTCCAGGGGAGGCCTCAGGAGAGCAGAGGGAGTTTTTCTGCGAAACCTCCCCAACTTGCAGCAGCCATCTGTCATCCTTAACTCCACTCTGGTTTTTTCCATGCTGCTGCCTCCAACCACGCTGCTGGAGCAGGGGGAGGCTGCGAGGGGAGAGGTCACTGTGCTCATGGGTGTCTATTCCCAGCAGCAGCGTCTGCTATTTGTGGGGCTGGAGTAGTGTGAGGGTGTTTAGGAGCTGTCACAAAGGGAATTAACTTGCCCGGAGCTAAATCAGGAGCTCCTTAACTTTGTAACTCCGGGTAAATGGCGGAGCTGGAAGTGGCAGCTCATCCATAACCTGGCTCTGAAGGGCTGGAAGCACAGAGGGGTCTCGGGTGGAAGTTATTGCCGTGTGCTTGGAGTTTTCTATGTATGAAATGATAAATTCAGGCTGGGAGGGGCTGTTTTACACAGATTTTCTGGCTCTTGTTGGTTGACATAAAATCATGGCACAGTTTGTGCAGACTCTGAGCTTTCCACATCCTTTCCAGGCAGCTCCTGTCCTCACGTTCTGAACCAACAGGAGTCTTTTTAATAAAAAATGCTGGATGGAAATAATCATGTCAAGCTTGAGTCATCCACCTCCACAGGCACTATCTAAAGGGTATTGTCAGGAGGGAAAAGCATTTCCAGAGTGGGAATGTGACAAATCTCACCTGAAGGGAGGCACATATGCATGACAAGCAGGCTTTGGGAGATGCAAGCAGGGCCTTGCAGAGAAACCCAAACGTGAACCACGGCAGCAGCATTTGTCCAGACAGACATCCCAATAAAGCCTCACCTGAGCCGGGTTCCTCTGGAATCAGCAGGAGGAAATGTTGCTGCAGGGCAGTGCTGGCACCTGGTGCCTCAGCCCACGGAGCTCCTGCCCCAGGTGGGGCTGGGGTGTCTGCAGGGTTTTTCTAGCCTGGGAGAGATTTTTGGGCTTCTCGCAGTCCCTAAGGTTGAGCTCCAGGGTGGCAACGCCAGTGCAGGGTTTTGCCTGCCTGAGCTGGAGGTGTGAGCGGAGCAGCCCAGGAAAAGGGGCTGCAGGAGCTTGGGATGCAGGGAATGCAGAGCAGGAATGCGGGGACTTCCCTCACCAGGAGGCTTTTCCATCGTTATGGATTATAAACCACGGCAGGTGCCTGGTTTCTGCTTCTTCCTCCCAGCACCTCCCCTCTGTCACCAGCTCCTCCCTGTGTCTCTCTTCCCTGGGTGTTGAAGCCATCCCTGAGCAGCTCCAGGGTCCACTGGAAGCAGCTCCTGAAGGAATTTAAGGGTCCTGGTTGAGTGCTGCTGCAGATGGAGCTGGGATTAGCAGCTGTCTCCTGCTGGCCAGCAATCCAGGCGGGGCCAAGGGGCTCGAGGGGCGGCGGGGCTGCAGCCCCAGGAGCAGGGCAGGGTGGCAGTCATGGGGCTGGGGACACTCTGGGGACACTCTGGGATCACACACCCCGGGTAAAATGGCCCAACATCACAAACACAGCCGTGCCATCCTAACCGTGCCTCTGAAAATCAGCCCTGGTCAGGGCTGTTCACCCTCCCGAGATGTCTGGTGACAGTCCTTGGATGTCCTAGGAAGGAGGGGCCGTGTCCTGCAGGGCTCTGTCACCAGCCACGCTCCTTTGGGGGCTGTTATTTAACAAAAACCCCACGAGCCAGGAGGTTGTGGCTGGTCCAGAGCTGGTTCTCTGTGCCGTTATCAGGAGGGCTTGGTAAGAGTCCCCGGCTGCAGAGTCAGAGCTCTGTGCCACAGCTCCTGTCCCTCGCCAGGGGCTGAGTTTTCCCTGGAACTTTAATCCTGCAGGTGGGCACAGCACAGAAGGGAAAGGACAGGGAGAGGCCCCCCAGCCTCCCCAGCTGGGCCCTGTCGGGGCTGGGACTGATTGTCTTCGGTGTTCCAGGTGGGATCAGGGAGCAGGAGCAGGAATGTGCTCCGGGAGGGAGACCCAGGGGAGACAGGCGTTAGTCACTGGCTGAGTCATGGAGCAGCAACAGGCTGAGCCTGTGCCAGGGGGAAGGGAAGGGAAGGGAAGGGAAGGGAAGGGAATTCTCCTGGGATAGGAGATGCTCTGGACAGGGATCCCTGCACAGCTCTCCAAGTCCATGCTCAGTGCAAGCCCTGCAAGCATTAATGCAGTGGCTGGGACTGTATAAAGCTCATTTTCTGTTTCCCAGAGCTCTTTTCCAAGGGAGGTTTATCCCAGTGTCGCTGCTGTGAGTGGCTGTGGCTGGAAATGGAATTATTTCTGTCTGATATTGAGCTGTGATGGAGTTCCGTGTCCCTGAACATCAAACTGTGCCAGCACCGTGCCCAGGCTGCTGGGGACAGGAGCAGCTCTGTCTCTCCCTTCTGCCGAGCTCCTTCTGCCAATTTTCCAGCTCCAGCTTGGAATTCCAGTGTGGATTTTCTTGGGACTCGGGAGTTCCAGGTATGGAGCAGCCCCCCTAAAGAAATGATAAAACCTGGTTCAGTGTTAATGTTCTGAGGATCACAGAATCCCAGAATGGTTTGGGGTGGAAGGGACCTTAAAGCTCATCCCATCCCACCCCTGCCATGGGCAGGGACAGCTCCCACTATCCCAGGCTGCTCCCAGCCCCATCCAGCCTGGCCTTGGGCACTGCCAGGGATCCAGGGGCAGCCACAGCTGCTCTGGGCACCCTGTGGGATTCTCCAGCACTGCGGATCCTCAGCAGGGAGGTGGCAGAAAGCTCTGAATGGGGGAAACTCCAGAATAGGAAGTATTTCCATTCTCCTTTACATCCCAATCCCAGTACAAGGAGCCAGGACTTCTTCCAGGGGGACAAACCCAGCCTTGGGAAGGGCCCCAGGGGCTCTGCTCCCCCTGTCCCACACCCCCTTCCAAGGGGGAATGTGTCACCTGGACTCCCCGCCCCCAAAATCCAGGAACAGGCAGCAGCAGCATCTCCAAGGAAAGAGTCCTTGCAGTAAGAGAGTACAAATAAAATGGGATTGGCTGCCAACAAATTAAAATTACAGGGACACCATCTGGACAACAATTAAAGGGATGGTTTGAACTCCAGCTATGCTGACACAGTTTGGGAACAGGCTGGTGAGACAGGGAGTTACTGGGGGGGGATATTCAGATATCCTTGGGCAGGGCTGGAGGATTCCTGGGTTATTGTAGTGGAGATGGAGCCTCTTTGAGCTGGAAGAAGACGGGTTTGGCGAGAGGGATCCAAACTGTGCCTTGGTGCAGCTCCTTCCAGGTCTGCTGCGGGTGTCTCGCACACTAGAGGTGCTGCTGAGGCCTTGGTGCTCCCTGGCATTCCATGGATCCTGCCAGGCCAACGCTCCCGTGGCTGGGAGTTCACTGCCTGTGTCCCCTCTGGCCACGGGAATGGAGCGAATCCCCATCAGGAGCTAAACCTGCTTTAAAAGGCACTTCAATCTGGCTGTGACACGTTTATCCAATTTTTAATAGGGATTTTTAATTTTTGATGCAAGCTGCTAGGCTGGATCATTAATTTTACAAGTTCTTCAGTCCCTGGTGTTAAACCTGGGTTTAGCAAGTCCCTGCTATTCCAGGAAGCGTTCCTGGATGGATCCAGGGGCCTCGCCCTCACCTGCTGCCTTATTGCTGTGCTGAGCTGCTCCCCAGGCAGTGCTCCCCGGGACAGGGTTCCTGCAGCCCAGAGCTCTGAGGTTCCCTGGACATTCCCTGGAGGCTGAATGCCTCCGTGTCCCCCATTTTCCAGGACAGGAAGAGCTGTGGGTCCAGGGAGGTGTAGGTATGTTGTGCACGTCATTCCCTGCTGGTCCAGCTCCCGGTGATCCTTCGGGATGGGGTCAGTCTGTCCCGAGCATCTTTCCCTGGCGAAGGGAGGCATCAATTCCTGCCCGAGGCTTTTGGGGCTGGGCAGGGCTGGCAGTGCCACAGGAGCAGAGTTTGGACATCCCCCCCCACCCCATAAGGGGCCACGATGGTGCTTCTCCCTGGATCAGGTGGGAATTTGCTCCAGGATCCAGCTCCTTCCCAAGCCACAGGACTGAGGCCCTGGAGAGACCTCAGTGCTGCAGAAGCCACAGCAGCTCTGGGGACTCAAGCAGTTGGTCCCCAGCTGAAAATCCCTCTGAAAAGCCATTTCTTCCCATTTAACTGCACAGGCAGAGGCACAAACCTGGCCTTTTCCCTGGATTTAAGCTGCCTCAGGCATCCCTTGGTGGCACTGAGTGCTGAGCAAATGGTTCACTCTTTATTTCAGTTCCTGGGGCCTCTCTCAGTGCTGGGCTCAGGAGCTCAGGGAGGGCTGGGAAAAGGGCTGGACGAGCTGCCAGTGGAGGAGCTGGGACAGGGGTGGCTCTGGTGAATCCCTGTGGGACAGCTCTGGATGCAGAGCCCGGGAGCAGGATGGACACGAGGGGCCCGTGGGGCTGCCAGGGCTCTGCGCACACAGACGGGGTCTCAGAGCTGGCCTTTGCAGATCCATCCTTTAATTACCTTGATTCAGAATCCTGCGGGGCCTGGGGGTTATCCTGGTGCTCTGCCTGCCGGGCTGGCGGGGCTGTGCAGTGCCAGGTGTCCCTGGGGGCTGTGGGGACAGGGATTTCAGCCAGGAGGTGACGTTGGCTGTGTCCTTCAGCACATCAGCTTTAATCAAGCCCCAGCTCAGCAGAATCTTGGCTCCTCAGAGCAGCCTCCTCTCCAAGGCACAAACACCTGAAAACCTCACTGAATCTGTACAGGGGAGCACTCAGAAAGAGGTTTTCCCCTAAATAAGGAGGTTGAGGGGTTAGGTGTACCCTGGAGCTGCAGCAGGACAGATCCCTGTTCCTAGTCCTCCACTGGGATGTTTTGGCTGTCGCTGATTCCTCTGTGCCTCAGTTCACCTGGCAGCAGAGAGATCTGGAAGGGGGAGAAGCCGGCACAGCCTTGGGGGCTGCCGGAGCCTCCCCCGTGGCTCCCGCTCCCCAGGAGCTGTGGCTTTGCCTGGACTCCCCATGTCCCTGTGGTCCCTGCTGGTGACACGGGGGGTGGCACAAGGACACTGTCCCGGCACAGCACTGCTGCAGCAGTGACAGGGACACAAACCCAGTGACTGAGAGGGTCTCACCTGGTGCCTTTGAAGGGCTTTTTTTCAGATGCCACTCGAGCAGAGCCTTTGAAATCATCACCTGAGGTCCAGGTCGGCGCTCCTGGTCTGGGCTGGGGACACTGCCTGTGGCACTGTCAGGATCCTGGCCCTGCTGCTCCAGGGAATGTCCATCACCCACAGGGCTCTGCTGAGGGACACTGCGGTCCTGTCCCCGTGTCCCTGTGTGCCAGTAAGTGCCTTTCCTGTCCTGAGGCCAAGGCCGGGGCCCTGGCGCAGTGAGCAGGGTGTGAGGCCAGCAGAGGGATGACAGCAGTGCTGGGAATTAAACCGGGCTGTCCTCTCCCTCTGGCTGGAATTCTCTGTTTCCCAGTTTCCCTTGCCCAGACGTGGGTCCTGAGACATCTCAGCCCCAGCTCGGATGAGAAGAGGTGCCAAGTCTGGGTTCATTAAATGGATTGTGCAGGGATGCTCCCTCAGGATCTGCACTGAGTGTTCCCGAAAAGTCTGGGCTGGGGGAAGCAGGAGGGGAGGGGAGGAGCAGGGGGGGCCGTGCCCCAGTGGGATGGGGCAGGATGGGCAGAGGGTTTGGAGCTGGGGAGGAGCCGAGAGGAGCGGCTGCCTCCAGCCTTGGATTTGCTGTTCCTGGAGCCAAAGGAGCCGGAGCCACGTGCAGCCAGAGCCATGTGCAGCCATGTCCAGCCGTGTCCAGCTGTCCCTGGACCCTGTGGCCACAGCCTCCAGCCAGATGGCTCCAGAGCAGCTGGGGAGGGAGCAGGAGCCCAGCGGGAAGCGCTGCTCTCCCAGCTCTGGCTTTGGTGACATCAAAGCGGATCCGTAGGAGCCCTTGGAATTCCGGCCTTGGACACCCACCCATGGGGTGCCCCTCTGCCAGGGACCGGGGTGCTCCCAGGCCCTGGGGCTGTGCAGGGCTGCAGGGACCCCAGCCAGGGCTGTGAGGGACAGGGATGCTCTGGGAACAGCGGGGAGGCACAGGGGAGCTCAGCCCCCCTCGCTTCCTACTCTGACCCTGGATGCCAGGAGTGCCCACGGGCACAGGGAGTGCCTGGGAGCACAGGGAGTGCCCAGGGGCACAGAGAGTGTCCAGGAGCACAGGGAGTGTCCAGGAGCACAGGGAGTGTCCAGCAGAGCTCCCGGGGCCAGGCAGGAGCTGCAGTTTTGGAACGCCCTGGGAGCCCTCGGTGCCAGCACAGCCACTGCAGGGTGACAGCACTGCAGCTCCTCAGGCTGGTGCCAGCCTAGCTCAGGTTGTTCACTCTCCAAATGAAATGAGTTAAAGCTGAGCCGTGGCTTTGGCAGGCTGAGCTCAGCCCGAGGTCCTGCCCTCCCTCCTCGCTGGGCGATGCTGGGCAGGGAGGGCCCGGCCGGGGGCTCTCTGGGGCACCCTGGGCCTTGCACCAGGTGGGGTTTGGGGGATGAGCCGAGCCAGGACCTCTCTGTCAGCCTCGGTCTCCTGTTCACCCCACTCCAAAGGGCTCTTGGGGCCTGGTCCCAGCTGAGAGGGACGCAAGGGAGGGGCGGTGGCAGTGCTGGGACAACAGCAGGACCACGCGAGCATCGCGTGCAGCAACACCCAGAATGACAGGACAGGAGACGGTGGAGCTCAGTCCCCAGCTCTGCAGAGTCTTGGCACCATCCACCCGTGGGGAAAGCAGCTGGGATCCCAGTCTGGCTGGATCTGGGGTGGGCTGGACAAGCAGGGAGCTGCTCAGTCCCAGCCCCTGTCCTGCCTGGAGCTGAGGGGTCACAGGCAGCACGAGCCGAGTAAGAGCAAGAAAAAGAACTCCCAGAAACGTTGGCATTTGCAATTCTCAGTCTTTAGTAGTGCAGAACAGCACAAAGGCTTTCTGAAAATGTTTCCTTTATTTTGATAACAATTCTGGGGGAAAAAAAAAAAAAAAAACAACAAAAGAAAGAGGACCCCCAAGCTTTGGTAGTGAATTACATTTGTGTCTCGTGGCCCTGAATGCACATCATTAGGATGTCATTTAGGAAAAGTCTCTCTAAATAAGCCATTAGAACACAAGCCTATTAGAAACATCTGGGATGAGGCAGTATTTTGTATTTTAGGATTATTCTTTTGGGCAATTTCTTTTTAATTTGCGAGGAAACACAAATCTCATTACTTTCCTTTCAACGCAATCTAATCCAGGGTGTGAGACTGTGTGAACAGCTCTGGGTGGGGAGGGCAGGCACGGGGCTCTGGAACCGATTGGAATTGCTGCTACTTCCCGGAGGCACAAAAGGCTTGGAGCAGTCTTGTCCTCAGCAATTCCCCGCGTTTGCACAGGAGGAGGGGATTGTGCTGTGCGGGGACACAGCAATTCCTGCCTTTGAAAGGGGGAGCTGTGTTCGCCAGCGTGTCTGAGGGGTGAAATGCCCAGCACGAGCACTCAGTGGAGCTTGTCACTGCTCTGTAAATTGGGTTCCGGTGCTGCAGGAGGGAAAATGAGAAAATAGAGGGAGAGTTGGATGTTCTGTCCTGCTTTGCTCCTGGGGGAAGTGGAAGCGAGATGGGCTGAGGTTCCCTCTCTAAAGCACCAGGAGTAACAACGTCCCTGGTCGTACAAATCTGTTCCTCAGGGACTGCAGGGAGAGTTCACAGCCCCAGGACAGGCACTGCCTCCCAACGCAGCTCTGCACATAGGGGATTGTTCCGTTTATTGGAGTTTAAAAGTAAGTGGATGCCCCTACTTCTTTTCTTTTTTCTTTCTTTTTTTTTTTTTTTTTTTTTTTTTTTTTTTTTAAATCTGAGCCAAATCAGCACATTTGGATTTTTGCATTTTTCTCCCATGAATCGGAAGCTGTAGGGGGAAAAAAAAAATCTCCTCTGTTCCAAAACAAAGTGTTTCATTTTGAGTCTGAGCTTTTTCAGTCCTGCTCTGAAGGTGTGGCAAACGTGCAGATTTTGGCTGGCCAGGTTCCAGCTTCCACGGAAAGATCAAATCCAAACGTTTCCTTCCAGGCCGGCCGCGGGGCGGGGGCAGCTGCTGGGAGCTGATGAGGTGTCTCGGAGAGGCTGGGCCCGGTTTGGGGAAAGCTCTGCTGGAGACAGATTGCCTTGGGATGGTTCTTTCCCAGCCGAGCCGAGGGCACAGGAGCAGGGCCAGGATTCGGGCAGGGATGCGCAGGGATCCCTCCCATCCTGGCACAGGAGCCCCAGGAGGGGGCTCACACCTGAGCCACCCCTGTGCCCTCAGGGTCCTGCCCGTGGCTCCCAAGAGCTTTCACTGCTCCCCTGAGGAGCTCCCGGGAGCTGAGCCCGGGTTCTGGCAAAGCCCAGGAACGTTCCAGCCCAGCAGTAAAAACACCCCCAGTTTGGGTTGGCTGGGGTGCAGGAGGGGCACTTCCCACCCCGTTCTGGGAAGGGGCTCAGGGAGCTGAAGGCTCATTCCAGCGGCCTTCCAGGCTCATTTCTCCACAGCTTCCCTTTGCTGGATTCCCCATCCTCCCTTTTGTCTGGCTCTCATTTTTCACAAGAAAAGACTGGAATATATGAGCTGAGGAAATGGCAGCAAAGCAAATCGAGAGTCTGGTTAAATACAGGGCTCTGGAGGGGGGGACTGGCTTCTCCTCAGCTTTCCCTGCTGTCCTGCACCGGGTCTGGCGTTTCCAATCTGCTTTTTTCCCTCCTTGAATAAGGGGATGTGCTCGGATTTCTGCAGCTCCCATCAGTAAGAGTAAGGCCCAGGTGTCCCTTCAGGCCTGGCAGGAGGAGATGGGATTAGACAAGCAGCTCCCACTTCAGGAGCTGCTGCTCAGCAGCTCTTGGGGCTTTGGAGAGGAGTTTTGAAGTGACTGAAGGGTTCAGTTTATTTCCCCTGTAAGAGAGCAGCAGGCCAGGGCTCTTGGCTGGGTGACACCCGCGTGTCACCTGGTGCCACCCGGGCCTGAGGGACACCTCGTGGGCGTTGCTGTGGGGTTTGCTGAGGGGAAGGGCTGGCGCCTCGTGCTCTGGGGATGTCTCTGCTGAGGTTTATCTGCAATAACAGAGACCTGAAGCTGCTGCTTTCAGGTGTTTTGTGTGATTATTTCACTTTGTCACCCACAAATTCAGGGTTTGAATCCCAGTGTGAGTCCTGGCAGATAAAAAGCTCTCCTGATGTCGTGTTGAGAGCGCCTGTCTCCATCCCAGCAGTGTTTAAAGCCAAACATGGCACATCCCTGGGCTTCCTCTGCGTGGAGAAGCTGCCCATGGAATGTTTCTCAGGAGGAGCAGGGTTGGTGCCTTTGCTCAGCCAACGGAAGAGCTGAGCTTGGGAAGGGACTCGGTGTCTCCCAAGTGAAACGTGCTGATTTTACAAATGTGAAACTCTGATGCCAGTGATGGAGGCAGGAGAATTCCCACCGATGGAGCTGGGCTGGCACTGAAGGAATCGGATAACCGGTGATGTCCTCAGAGTCTATTTCTCATTCCAACAGAACCCTCTGAGGGATCAGCTCCTAGAGAAAGTTTCACCCTCCTGAGTTTCAGTTCCTGAGTGCTGGAAGGTTGGATGTCACATCCCATCCTGGGGGATTTCTGGGATGCAGCTGCCCGTGAGCACAGCTCATTCTGCCATCCTTCATCTGCTGCCTGAGCAGGAGAGCTCGGCTCCTGGTGGCACAGACCCAGTCCCATCCCAGTTTGTCGTGCACCTGGGTGAGCCTGGCTGTGAGAGAGGGCTGGCCCCGGGCTGGGCTGGGTGTTTGGGCTGGGAATCAGTGGTGGAGCAGAGAGAGGCTCTTTTGAACCTCGCTCCTTTGGGTAATTACCAGTATGGTAATTTATGTGCTTCGTTAGTAATCAGCTCTCTGCATTCCATTACCTCTCCCAGCTCCTGCTCCTGAGGCCTCCGAGGCTTTGTTGGGATGAGAGCAGCACAAATTAAGAGAATGGGCTGAAAAGAGAGGCTCTGAGGCGGGAGGGCCTCGGACCCGTCCGGTTTTGCTCTAAAACAGATCAAACCGAGGGGTTTGGTGCTGCTTGGACATTTCCCTCCCACCCTTTCGGGGAGGCACCTCCTGCACCTCCGTCAGCCCCAGCTCTCTTTCACTGGTGGCTGTCGGTGGCCTTGGGGGGAGCAGGAGCAGCTGGAATGATCCTTATCCCCAGGGAAGGGACAAACCCTGCCGTGGCACTGGCCACAGCCTTCCTCACCCAGAGAGCTCCTGGAGACTTCCCTAATCCCTGACTGCTGCTGTCCAGGGGACAGCTGGGCATCCCCAGGGATGACACGGGGAACAAGCAGTGCCTGAGCAGCCCTTTACAGCAGCTACTGAGGAGCCCGGGCTCCAGGCGGAGTTCGGAGTTCCGTGGGATAGCCCTGGATAACTCTGGACAGCTGTGGGAAGCGTTCTGGATGTCAGCTCAGGGATGTGTGTAGGAATCTTCAAGCCATAAATACTTGGTGAGGGTTGCAGCGACTTTTTTAATTTGAGTGGGGAGAGCAGAATGTGGCAGCCAGAAAAAAACCCATGCTTACAAAAATAGTAGTGGCCCTTTTGGGAAGAGGAAATGATATTCCACTAAAAACAGCAACCCCAATTAAATGGGAGCATTTAAAGCAGGGAATTGCTAATTACCTAGATATGGATGAGGCAGACATGACAAACAGATTTATTGGGGAACTTTTAGCTCTGTACATATGTCCACGATGATTTATTTTCTTGCCACGAGCTCAGAATTGTCTGGGCTGTGTAAATATTGTGGTTGATGGCTGTAAAGATTTCCAATGGATCAGGCTGGAAGGAGTCATCTGGTCAACCACGGTTACCAGAGCTGGGGAGTTTCATTAATGGGGGCTTGGGGGCATGGCCAGCCCATGCTCACCCTTGTTTTAATTAACCCTTGTTTGAATTAGCCTTTGTTTTAAATAACCCCTGGCACGTGATGGGAACCCCTGCTGACCCCCCCTTGGGCGTGGTGGCCTCGTGTGACTCTGGTGGAACAAAACATTTTTCCAAGCAGGTCTGTGTTGGTTAGAATGGTGCAGGAGGGGCAAGACATGATTTTTTTTTTAATATGAAAATATGAATTTTCCAGCTGGGATGTGGGAAGTGGCTCCTGCCTCGTGTGGAAGGTGATGGGGATTTCTCTGTGCTCACATTGCACAGGGTGGGCACAGACCACGGTGTCCTTCCCTGCTGTCTCCTCTCCAAACGTGGATTTCCAACACTTTTCCACACCTTCACATCACTTCTGTTTTGACATTAATAAGAATAGCAAAGAGTTCAGAGAAAGTAGTTTTGGCATCTACTGTATTTAATTTGCTCCAACTTTCATGTGGAGTTTAATTTAGACTGATGAGAGAGGCAGTTTTATGAGTATAAAACTCCATTAATTACAGATCCTGTCTTAATTATAAATGGCTCTGTTTTAAAGGAAGTTTTACAACCAAAATTAAGACTTGGAGCAGTTCAATCAATACAAACATCAATTAGACCTGACTTTGTACTCCAATTAATTTATAAAGCTTCGCAATGAAGTGTAAAAAGCGCGGCACTTTGTGCTCGTGGCTCTGCCATCCCCGGGCACCAGCAGGTCCCTGTGGAGCTCCTCAGACCAGCGTGGCTGGGATAGCAGCCTTCCCGAGGGGCTGCATCTGCCCAGCGACACCAGCACAGTTACGGCTGAAACGGCCCGACCTGCCACAGAGGGGACCCAGATTTGTTCGCTTGGCTGTGTTTCCCAGGTGCAAAACTGTCCCACCAGGCCACGGCTGTGCTGAGGAGCTCTGGGACACCCCAGGGTGGGACACGGGCAGTTGTCACAAAGATCACAGAATTCCAGGAGGGTTTGGGGTGGAAGGACTTTGAGACCCATCCAGTGCCACCCCTGCCAAGGGCAGGGACCCCTTCCACTGTCCCAGGCTGCTCCAAGCCCCGTCCAGCCTCACTCTGAGCACACACGAACCTGGCTAAGCCCTGTCCGTGTGCAGTGTTACCTTGATTTTCCAGGACAGGCAGAGTTTGTTTCCCTGCACCACCTTCCCAGCAGCTTTGCCCACTGGGAGACGTTGCTGTTGTAACTCCTGACGCTGGGATCTGTGTCCTTCCCAATCCCAGTCAGGAGCTGAGGATCCAGCCCAGCTGAGGGGTCAGGATCTGCTCCTGGTGATGGAGAATTGGGTTCCTGGATCCCTGTGCTCACCTTCAGCTCTGCTGGGCTGCACAAGTCAGGCTTTTCTCCCCACGGGGGCTGAGATGGGAGCACCTGAGGGCTCCCAGGGGAATCCAGGCTTTAAGAGAGGAAGTAAAACATTTCTTTGCTTCTAAACTGAGCGCAGGTCATCTCCAAACTGCTGGGAAAGAGCAAATCCTGGTTCCTGGAAAGTCATCTGGGCCTCCTCCTCCCTTCAGCAGAAGGATTTAGGGAATCACAGAATCCCAGACTGGTCTGGGGTGGAAGGGACCTTAAAGCCCATCCAGTGCCACCCCTGCCATGGCAGGGACACCTCCCACTGTCCCAGGCTGCTCCCAGCCCCAGTGTCCAGCCTGGCCTTGGGCACTGCCAGGGATCCAGGGGCAGCCACAGCTTCCCAGTGACGCTCCCCCAGGTGTGGATGTCACACGCAAGGGCTTGGGAAGAGTTCAACCTTCAGCGCAGGATTTAGGAAGGCACAGAACTCTCCGTGGGCCTCAGACTAGTCCCAGTTGCCTTCTCCTCCCACCGCTCCTCTGGGCAGGGACTCTGTGCCCATCCAGCCGCTCCCAGGGGGAGCCCAGCCCAGGAAAACCCAGGAAAACCAGCAGGAAACTGCAACCTGACCATGCAGGAGGTCCTGGAGGAAGTGGGGAAGGGATGGAGGGAGGCGTTAGCCCAGTTTTTATTTCAGTTCTTGGTGAAACCGGGGGTTTTAGTGAAGCCAGGCTCGGGGCTCTGGAGCCGTTTGAAGCTGGGAAAAGGGCAGGCAAACCAAGCCCACCCCTGCTCTGAATCCCCAGCAGATGTTTGATGGTTGAAACCCTTTCAAGCAGAGCCATTTGGGCCGGAGCAGATTCTCCCGAGGTATTTTTAGATGATAGGAGCAGTAAAATGTTACCCCAGAGCAAGCTGCTTACAAAGGGCTGCCCTGGTTTGGTGCTGGGAGAGCTCTGGGCCCGGGGGCTGCCGGGAATCGGGGAATGAGGGATTTCCAAAGGGATGGAACTGACAGGAGTCAGGGAATGAGGGATTTCCAAAGGGATACAGGAATCAGGAATCGGGGAATGAGGGATTTCCAAAGGGATACAGGAATCAGGAATCAGGGAATGAAGGATTTCCAGAGGGATACAGGACTCAGGGAATGAGGACTTTCCAAAGGGATACAGGAATCAGGAATCAGAGAATGAGGGATTTCCAAAGGGATGGAACTGACAGGAGTCAGGGAATGAGGGATTTCCAAAGGAATACAGGAATCAGGGAATGAGGCCTTTCCAAAGGAATTACCTGCCAGGACTCAGGGAATGAGGCCTTTCCAAAGGGATAGAACTGACAGGAGTCAGGGAATGAGGGATTTCCAAAGGTATACAGGAATCAGGGAATGAAGGTTTCCAGAGGGATGCAGGAATCAGGGAATGAGGCCTTTCCAAAGGGATACAGGAATCAGGAATCAGGGAATGAGGCCTTTCCAAAGGAATTACCTGCCAGGACTCAGGGAATGAGGCCTTTCCAAAGGAATTACCTGCCAGGACTCAGGGAATGAGGCCTTTCCAAAGGGATAGAACTGCCCTGGCCCTGCGGCTGGGCCCGTGTGCAGCAGTTTCTGTGATGAAGTGTGAATGTTGCTGCGGCTTTTCCATGAGAACAGGGGAGTGAGGGGGGAAAGAAGCAGATCCTGCCAGTTACAGCTTCTCTCAGTGTTTCTGGGATGGGGCCATTCTGGGAATGGCCAGTCTGGCCCTCACCAGCCTGACCTGAGAGCTGGGGTGCCCGAGGGGGAGGCACTGGAGGTGCCCAAGCAGCTGCTTCCACCTCCAGGGAGCCTGGTGGGAATGGTTCCCGCTGGAGATGCCGGGCTGGAGCTCCTGACCTGGGCTGTGGGGCTGGGTGGGCACTCCAGGGGTTGCCCTTGTGCCTCCCCGGGCCTTGGCTGGCCATGGAGGGGAGGTCAGAGCCCTCCCCATCCCCCTGGGACCCATGAGCACAGAGCAGGGGGTACTGGCACGATGAGGCCACTGGAGACTGATGTTGGCTCCTCTGGAATGGAGATCCCAGCCTGTCCCACTAAAGCTGTCCCTTCTGGGGGCTGGACACGGGGACGTGACCCAGCTCCTGGCCTGTGTCACCTGCTCATGGTGAACTGGGGAAGCTCCTGTTTCCGTGGGAGCTTTTCCAGCAGTGCTGATGGCTGCAGTGTGGGATTTCCACCTCGGATGTTTCAGGGATTGGTTTGGGGGCCTGGAGGTTTCTTTATTTTCTTCTCCTGCCAATGGCTCAGCAGCAGGGAGAGGTTCTTGTGAGGGTTTCTGGTGGCCACGGGGGGTCCAGCAGGGGCTGGAAGGGCCACGTTGGAGGGACAGGTGACAAGAAGTTGTGTGACAGCTGAACAAAGGCTTCCAGCCTGAGCACAGCCCAGGATGCAGCGAATCCGAGGCTCCAGAGTGGGAGAAGGGTGTGGAGAAGGAGAGCACAGAGCAGTTGTTTGCTGTCTGCTCCAAAGCAGAGCTGCAAATGTCAGATGGAGCTGGAGGAGGTGTTCGGGAGAGGAGAAAGTGGAGCAGTACTGCTGGCGTGGGTAATCCATGGAACTCCTTCCCGCGGGATAAACAGAAGTAAATGTGATCCTGAAAGGGAATGGGAAGATTTGTGGAGGTCTTGGGACTGTTTGAAGAAGGGCCCTTGAGGGAGGATCAGATCTACCCTGACCTGCTGTTGCCCTTCCCAGGACTCAGAGCTGCTCCTGCAGCTGTCCCTTGGTCACTCTGAGCATTCCAGGTCCCCTCAGTGCCCTTCCTTGGGAAGGGATGAACCCGGCTCGACTTCCCACTGCCAGAGGGCAGGGCTGGATGGGATATTGGGAAGGAATTGTTGCCCGGGAGGGTGGGGAGGCCCTGGCACAGGGTGCCCAGAGCAGCTGGGGCTGCCCCTGGATCCCTGGCAGTGCCCAAGGCCAGGCTGGACGGGGCTGGGAGCAGCCTGGGACAGTGGGAGGTGTCCCTGCCCATGGCAGGGGTGGCACTGGGTGATCCCTGATTCCATGAACACTGTCCTAGGTGAGCTTCATCCAGGCACAGGGAATGTGTGACCTTTGAGGGCACTCCCAGTCCCTTGCTGGAGTCTGGGAAGGGATGGAGGAGGGAAAGCAGCTGATGTGCTACAGCAATAAACTCCTGCTGGGGTTCTTGGGGCTGTCCCGTGCAGGGCCAGGAGCTGGACTTGGATGATCCTTGTGGGTCCCCTCCAGCTCAGGACATTCTCTGCTTCCATGAAACTGGCAGAGCTGTTTGGGATTTTTTCCCCCTGTTTTGCTCTTCTGTGCTGTTGCTTAAATATCCTTGGAGAGAATATCAGATGGAGATGGGGAACAAGGAGCTGCTTTTATCCTTCCCCCACCTCCTGGATGGCCTGGGGAGGTCCTGGAGCAGATCCTCCGTGTCCAGGATCCTCTGGCGTGCCCGTGCTGGGCTGCAGTCCCTCTCCACGGGCAGCTGGCACAGGGATACAGCCCATGGAAGGAGCACAGCTGGGATTTCCCTGCTCCTCGTTATTCCTTGGCCACTACGGAATCCCCTGGAGCTCTTGGCAACCTGCAGAACTCGCAGCAGCTTTTCCTGAGAGCGCTGGAGGTGTTGTTTCAGTGTCTCCAGGATAACAGGCAGGTTTTGTCCAGCACAGCGGGATCAGCTGCAGAGGGATGAGGGAGCCTCTGGAAGCAGGAGCTGCGTCCCAGCTTGGGACAAACCAGCAGCAGTTTCTGCTTTGAGGGAGAAGCTGCTTCTGTGGAGAGGAGTGGAAAAGTAACAGAAACTTTGGGTTTTCCCCCGATCTGACTTTGCTCCCTTCTCACTGCTTCCTTAGGGAGACAGTTCCCTCCCTCTCCTGAGGTGTTTCCATAGCAAACTTCTGAATTCAGGTGTTGGACCAGGATCCTCCTCCCAGGGAGGGCAGCTGCGTGCCCCTGGAAGAGCCCCAGCAGGCACCAGTTCTGTGGGAAAGGGATTGGTGCTGGACTCTTCCCCTTCCTGCAGTCGCCTCCTTCGTGCTGGAAATCCAGACCAGGGCTGGCTTTCCTTGGAACTGAGTTCTGTATTTAATGGCAAAGCTGCCCAGAGCAGTCAGGTGGGTTTGTTTCTTGGTTCTATTTCCTATCAATCTAAATTGATTCATATTCGCAAGAAATACTTCCAGAGTGATTTTATCAACCAACTTCACTATTGCCCGGGGAAATTCCATGGAATTTTGAGCGGGGACCAGTTCCACTCTGTATTCCAGGCAGAGCAGGGGGCTGAGGGTGCCATGTCTGTGCTTATACTGTGCATGGATATTGTGCTGATATATTGATATATTGAATATGTGTACTGAGGCTCTATTGACCCTGCTGCTGGGACACTGCAGCGTGTCCCTGGCAGTGCCACAGCTCCCTGTCACACTGCTCCCAGTGTCCCTGGCAGTGCCACAGCTCTGCCACACTGACTGCTCCCAGTGTCCCTGGCAGTGCCACAGCTCCCTGCCACACTGCAGTGTGCCCCTGGCAGTGCCACAGCTCTCTGCCACACTGACTGCTCCCAGTGCCCCTGGCAGTGCCACAGCTCCCTGCCACACTGCTCCCAGTGCCCCTGGCAGTGGCACAGCTCCCTGTCACACTGCAGTGTGTCCCTGGCAGTGCCACAGCTCCCTGCCACACTGCTCCCAGTGTCCCTGGCAGTGCCACAGCTCCCTGCCACACTGCAGCGTGTCCCTGGCAGTGCCACAGCTCCCTGTCACACTGCTCCCAGTGTCCCTGGCAGTGCCACAGCTCCCTGCCACACTGCAGTGTGCCCCTGGCAGTGCCACAGCTCTCTGCCACACTGACTGCTCCCAGTGCCTCTGGAATCAGGTGCGGCACGCTCAGCTCGAGATCATTTTTCCAGCATTTTTCACGTGCCAGGAAGCAAAACCACCCTGACTAATCCAGCTGCTGGGAAAGGGGGAAGCTGCTCTGCCTTGTAAATCTAAAGGCACTCGGCCTCTCTTCCCTGTGCCCTTGAGTGCAGAGTAATCCCCACGTCATAAACAACAATCCCAGGAAATAATGGAATTATTCGTGGCATGCCTTGGAGAGCGCTCTGGAAATAGGGTCAGCAGTACTTGGAGAGCAGGGATCAGAGTTGGAGCAGAGGAGAGGTGGAATTGATTTCCTTTTCTTCTTATCTGTTGGGAGATAAGGAACAGAGAGGTCCCAGTCTGTAAAAGCTCTGGGAGCTGTGGCTGTTTGCTCGGTGGGGGAGTGGCCGGTGCCCTCTCCAGGGCTGCTTCCCAGGATCTTGCTCCCATCCAAGGCTGTGTGGTGCTCCAGGAGGTTCACCTGGAGGTCACAGTCACACCTGGGGGCACTGGGATGTGTTTTCGGCCACCCCTGCCCTGGGCTGGGGCTGTGGGGTGGCTGTGGGGCAGCAGGAAGGGCACGGTCCAGCTCAGAGCTGCTCCTGCTCCTGTCAGTCCAGAGATGCAGCTCCAGCGGCTGCAGGACCAGGAAACGTCTCCTTGCCCTTCCTCGGGGGCGGCAGCAGCCACCAGGATTAGTGTGATCTGTGTGCAGGTGGGGATTCCTCCTGGCAGAGGGTGGTGCCTAAAACCCCAAAGTGCTCCTGTGTGGTGATTCTCATGTGCAGAGCACGGCCCTGGCCCTGCTCCCGCTGCTCGGGGAGGGTGGGGACAGCCCAGGCAAACCTCTAGGCTGATCCTGGGGATGGAGGGACAGGGCATGGCTTGGTCACAGAGCCCTGGGAACCATCTTTAGGGAGATAAGGAACCATCTTTAGGCCATCTGCACTGAAATAGTGAGTCAGGAGTCATGCTGCCATGTTTTTCTGAAGTTTTTGTTACGTTTGTGAAAGAAAAAGGCCAGAATTGCTGGGTAGGCAGCACAGGAGCTCCACAGGGACAGGACAGAGAAGAGGTTTTGTGTCACCCCTTGTCCATCCAAACCAGTGTCACGTCCTTCTCCAGCAGCTTTCTGCAGAGCACCTTGAGCTGCTACCCAGGGGAAGCTTCCCAGGAGCTGGAGCTTTGTGCTGGGCTGGGAGAAGCAGATGTGGATGTGGGAGGCAAAAGCCCTTTCCAGAGCTCGGGTAGGCTCGGAGAAGGGGAGGCTTCCAACGGCTCCAAACACTGGGCTGGAGCGGAGCAGGCAAGGAAAGGGAGCTTTGCTTTTCTCTCACCCCTGCCCACCACCCAAAGGCCACCACTTGAACCACACCCAGCTGGAAGAAGTTCTTCCCGTGATTTTATGTTGTTTTTCTTATCAGCTCTTGCTGCACCTTTTTTTCCTGCATTCTCATTTCTTCTCCAGTCCTTTGCATGAATAAGAGATGCCACATCCCTCCCTGACATGTCTCCCTGCTATAAATATCCCTCTGAGCAGAGAGAACATGGACTGGATGTGTTTAGATGTATCCTGGATCCTAAGTGACGTTTCTCCAATATTGTGTCTTTAATGGGAATTCGCTGATTAGGTGCAGAAAAGGCTCCAGGAGACGCCTGGGCTCCGTTTAATACAAAGAGTACTACGGTTGCTAAGAGACCGATGCTTCAACTTTGGAGATCTTCATCCCCACTCGATAGATTATCTTGGCAAATTGGACTTTCTGAGTTGGCAGCAAATGGGAAAGAGTAACTTTTAAAAATAGAGATAATTTAGGTGACGTCAAAGGCATCTGGTGTCCTTTTCCAGCAACGTGAGACTGATCTATTTTGCTTTGTGTATAAATCACTCTGCATCCAGCGTGAGGCTCTGCTTACGCCTGCACTCGGGGCTGATTTATTAATAACACCCTTTCTGTTTGGGATGTTCAGCCAGGTTTATTGCAAGGAAAGGAGCTCTGTGTTCACCGCTCACAGGACCTGTCCAGCCCGTGCGTTCGGGAGCAGCTGAGCTCTGCGCTCTGAGCAGAGCAGCATCTCCTGTGCCCCGGGACAGTCCCTGCCTTACCTTCCCGAAAACGGGCTCCTTGTCCCCGCAGGGACCTGCCGGGCTCGGCAGAGACTCCCGGGGACAGCCCCTGCGTTACCTTCCCAAAAATGGGCTCCTCGTCCCCGCAGGGACCTGCCGGGCCCGGCAGAGACTCCCGGGGACAGTCCCTGCGTTACCTTCCCGAAAACGGGCTCCTCGTCCCCGCAGGGACCTGCCGGGCCCGGCAGAGACTCCCGGGGACAGTCCCTGCGTTACCTTCCCGAAAACGGGCTCCTCGTCCCCGCAGGGACCCCCTGGGCTCGCCCAGCCTGGCTCAGGGCTCCATTCCCAGCTGGCCAACGAGCTGAAGCCTCAGCCTGATTCCCACCTGGAATCGCGGGGAGCAGGGAAAGGGGGAGGCGTGGCTGGGCTTAATCAGCCCTCAGCATCCCTGCTGCCTTTGGCTCTGGAGGAGCCTCCGGCACGGCAAAGGAGGCTCGGAATGCCAGCTGGGAATCGGGCAGGGACTCGGGAATCGGGCAGGGATTCGGGCTGGGAATCAGGCAGGGATTTGGGAATCAGGCAGGGACTCGGGAATCAGGCAGGGATTCAGGAATCAGGCAGGGATTCGGGCTGGGAATCAGGCAAGGATTCGGGCTGGGAATCAGGAAGGGACTCAGGCTGGGAATCAGGCAGGGATTCAGGAATCAGGCAGGAATTCGGGCTGGGAATCAGGCAGGGA
>VZTF01003066.1:81570-98800 GCA_013397755.1 Cnemophilus loriae
TGAGGGGATGTGCGGGAATGTGCGGGGATATGAGGGATGTGAGCGATGATCAGGGACATGCAGGGATGTGCAGATGTGAGGGGATGTGAGGGACGATCAGGGATGTGAGGGATGTGAGGGGATGATCAGGGATGTGCGGGGATGATCAGGGATGTGTGGGGATGAGCTGGGATGTGCGGGAATGTGCGGGGAAGAACGGGGATGTGAGGGATGTGAGGGGATGTGCGGGAATGTGTGGGGATATGAGGGATGTGAGGGATGATCAGGGATGTGAGGGATGTGAGAGATGTGAGGGATGTGAGGGATGTGAGGGATGTGAGGGATGATCAGGGATGTGCGGGAATGATCAGGGATGTGCGGGGATGAGCTGGGATGTGCGGGAATGTGCAGGGAAGAACGGAGATGTGAGGGATGTGCGGGTGTGCGCTCGGATGAGCGGGAGCTGGAGCGGGGGAGGCTCCCGGGAGGGGAGCGCTCTGCTCTGCTCTGCTCCGTTCCGCGCTGCTCTGTGGAAGGAGGAGGGAGGAGAAGGTTGTTTGCTGATAGAGAGAGCTGTGAAAGGGAGATGGAGCTTTCTTTGGGAAACACTGGGAATTTATTCCCTCCTCATTCAGCCTTTTAGCAGCGGGTTCTGGAGTTGTAAACAAAAGTCGTAGCATGAATCTGAAATTTATCTGCCTTGTAGGGCTGATCTCCTTTCAGTGCTGGGAGTTACTGCTTCGGCTTTTCCCCTCCTCCTCCTCCTCCTCCTTCTCCTTCTCCTTCTCCTTCTCCTTCTCCTTCTCCTTCTCCTTCTCCTTTTCCCTCTNTTCTTTTCTTTTCTTTTCTTTTCTTTTCTTTTCTTTTCTTTTCTTTTCTTTTCTTTTCTTTTCTTTTCTTTCTTTTCTTTTTTCTTTTCTTTCCTTTTCTTTTCTTTCCTTTTCTTTTCTTCTTTTTATTGTTTTTCTTCTTTCTCTTTTTTCTCTTTTTCTCTTTCTGCCTCATTTTCCTCTTCTTTTTCCATTACCTTTTCCATTGGGGTTGGGTGATGCATGTGGGTTACAGAACCCGCAGGAAGCCTCACAGAATTCCTGGCCCTGGCCGCCCGCCTCGGGCCCAGCCCCGCCCTGGGGAGCAGAGCTGGGGAGGACCCCGAGCCCACCAGGGCAGGGGGAGCTCTGGGGCTGCTCCCGTGGTCCATGATCCGTGGCAGGGAAGCCCGGGAGGAGCCCGTGCCGGTGCTGTGGAATTCCCTGCCTTTGTCTGGGTGTTTGGAGCCCCTCTCCTTCCTCGCAGAGGTTTTGTGTTGGACAAGTCAGAGGAAGGGTCTCTGTGGTGGAACCTCAGCCAGCGTCCCTCAGGGCCCCACAGGCTGTGCCAGGGGACCAAAACCCCTCTGGAACGGGCGTGAGGTGCTGTGCCCACATCCATCCCTGCAGGGTGACAGGGACTTGCGGCGGATGGGGCACAAAAAGCTGATTTTTATCCAGGGAGCAGAACTGGGCCGTTGGCTTGGGCAGCCCCCCCGGCCTGGTGCCGCTGTTTGTCATTCCAGGGCTGGGGGCGGGTGCCCAAAAAACCCTCGTGGATCTGGTGCAGATCCACGGAGCCAGGGATGCAGCACGAGGGGAGGGCAGGGATCCGAGGAAAGGCTTCAAGCAGTGACTGACAGATGATGAAACTCAGAACGTGAGCCCTCATGTGGGAATTCACATGGAATCACCTGTAGGAATTCACATGGAATCATTTGTAAGAACAGGAAATAACCTGTAGGAATTCACATGGAATCCCTGTGTGTTTATGCTGACTGCTGCAGCGTGCGCTGAAATATCTGATATAGGATATCAAGATTGAAATATTTGGAATAAAAATGTGCTCAGCAGGCTGGAAGAGGTCTCTGAAAACTGAGGTTGCTGCTGCTGGAGGTGACTTGGCCACCAAGGCTGCCCAGAACGGACAGAGCCCCATTTCCCAGTGCTGCAGTCGTTCCTCACCCCTGGAACTTCTGACCGAGGCTAAATTCCCTCATATCCATTTGTTCCTACACCAGTGGTGCTCCTCACCTGAAATGGCTTTTCCCTGTCTCTGGAATGTCCCCTCCCTCTTCCTGCCCGCTCACAGGTGGAAATCAAAGCCCTTCCCTGGGAGGGTGGGGAGGCCCCGGCACAGGGTGCCCAGAGCAGCTGTGGCTGCCCCTGGATCCCTGGCAGTGCCCAAGGCCAGGCTGGACGGGGCTGGGAGCAGCCTGGGACAGTGGGAGGTGTCCCTGCCCATGGCAGGGGTGGCACTGGATGGGCTTTGAGCTCCTTTCCAGCCCAAACCATTCCAGAATTCCATGAGCTGAGTCCTGCCCTCCTCTCCCGGCATTTGCTCCTCTCCAACACTTTCCTCGCATCCTTCCAAGCTCATCCCTCATCCCTCAGGCGCAGCCCGGCCCTTTCCCAGGCGCTGAGAACTTGATTATCCCTCCTAATTTACCGGTGGGGTCACAGCAGAGCCCCTCCAGCCCCAGCCACGCTTCCCCTGGTGCAGATGTGAGCCCTGCCCGTCTCCCGCAGGGATTTCCACAGCAGGGAAATCCATAGGGAAGAGTGGCAGCTGCTGTTTCGCCAAATCCTTCTGACACCTGCAGGATCACAGTGCTGCTGCCCCCCAGCCTGCCCTCAAGGATTCCCAGTCCTGCAAAAGCCTCCCTTTGAGGGCGGATCCGGGAGCAGCAGCCGCTCGTTCCGTCCTGCATTTCCATGGGAATGGGGTTCCCGCAGGTTACCTGGAAGTGCTCAGTGCGTTTGGGAGCAGACCCACCAAAAACGTCCTTTCCACAAGTCGTTTTTTGACTGGGGAAGGGAGAGATAAATAAAAATCTGCCAAATTCTGTAGAAAACAGAAAACTCTGAGGACAAAGCAGCCCCGGCCCTGAGAGCTTTCCCAGCAGTGCCGGGCTGGGGAGCACTGCGCTGTTTGTGCCTTTTGCCATCCCCGTGTCTGTCCGCAGCCCCGCAAACCCTCCTGGCTGTTCCCCATTCCAGCAGCCCCGTCCTGCCGGCTTTGGGGGATGCTGCGGGACCGGGAGCCAGAGGCTGCAGCCGCTCAGGGGGACGCGGCCCGGGGCGCGGGCACGGCTCCATCCGGGGGTGCTGAGCTGCTCTGCTGCCGTCCCGACAACCGAGGGAAATGTTGTGACACTTCCCATTGGAACGCGTTTGGGGGGGCGCTGCCATTAGATAAAAACGCGGTTATTTTGACACTTTGTGGCAATTTGCGGCAGGGAAAGAAACCCACCCAAAAAAACAAGGGTGAGAATAGCAGATGGAGGGCTGGAAATTTCCATTTTTTCAGCCGTAGTAGTTGCAAGCCTCACTGCCGGTTCACTCGAGGACGAGCTGTTTGCAGCTTTCAGATCGCTCCCTTCGTGCTTGGGGGCCCGAAGGTGCAATTGAGGACTGAGATGAGTGGGGGGATTCGGGGCGGTGTTATCTCGGCTCTTATCTCGCTAATGACAGCGACAACAACCGTGCGGGACGCCGCGGTGATCGCTGAGCGCTCGGGGCGCGCTGGCTGCGGGGTAATTGCACTTTCAGGGAGGGATTTACACCCCAAACCACCCGAGGGCGGCCAGGGGATGTGATGGAATTAATTCCCCAGGGAATCGTTGCTCCTCCTCCTCCAGGAGACACAACAAAATTTAACGATGGGTGCCCAGGGAAATCACTGGAAATAAACCCGGCCAGGGGGACGGGAGGAGCGGGAAGGTCGGGCAGGAGCAGGGAGAGGTGCTGGGGAGGGAAGGGCTGGAGCAGGAGCGCGGGAGGCGTGGGTGAGGATGGATTTTGGGGACGCGGGTGGGGAGTTAAGCTCTTGCCGGGCTGGGTGTCGGGGCCGGCTCTGGCAGCGCTGTTTGTGCCCTTCAGAAAGGTAATGAAAACTCCTCCTTTTCCCTGGTTCTTCCCTCTTTCTCCAGGAGGAGGGATTGGACATGTAATCGGGAAGCTGTAAAGTGCAGCTGTTCAATGGGAGGAGAGAGAGGGAATGAATTAAAAGCAAACACACCTCCCCCCGTTTCCCTCCACAGCTCTGGAATGCTCAAGTGACTCTGGGAAGGGAGGGCTGTGCTCTGGGCTCCTGTGGAACGGGAATCTTCACACCCAGGGAGGAACACCAGGATAAACCTTCCTGGGAAACCTTTCAGCCCCAGCTCTGCTCCCGCTGCCTCAGCCCCTTCCGCCCCCAAACCTTGACTGATTTGTTCCTTCCTCCTTGCTGGACTTTCACCCTTCCAGTTCTTCCCAGCCGTGAATCGTCTGGGAATTTAATTCGTGTTGTGGCCACTGCCTCTTTGAGGTCATTAACAAAGGTGCTAATCAGGATGATTGGGTGGCCGAGGTTGGATGGGGCTTGGAGCAGCCTGGGAAAGTGGAACGAGATGGGCTGTGAGATCCCTTCCAACCCAAATCACTCCAGGACTCCGATTCCGTGGGGCAGGATGAACTTCCTGTTCTCTGACTTTTCCTGGGATCTCTTCTCTTTTCCCTTTCCTCCTCTAATACAGTTCTGTCTCAGCTGCCGGCATTTGGGAGTAAATGAAGCCACTACTTAGGGAAAGAGGAATAAATATTGGCATTTCTGAGCCCCAGGGAGGGGCAATCCACGTGCTTGGATTTCCCTGCTGCCCTCCAGGCTGGGCAGGGGGAAGGGGCAGCTCCTGGGCAGCACCACCTCGACACCCACCCCCCGAGATCCTTAAAGACAAAACAGGGCTCTGCTTTTTTGGATCGGGGCAAAGCGTCCCTGTGGAGACACTGGGATGGGAAAGATCCCAAAGCTTCTCCCGAGCCCCGGCAGTGTCCGTGGAGAGCCTGACTCCATGGACCACATCCCCTCGCAGCTCTGAGCCGGGAGCATCTGTTGCCATGGTGACTTGGTGGGGAAAGTCATCTGGGGAAAGTGCTGCTGTATTTTTAGCTTTGGGTAATGAAACGTAACAGCTGGAGAGGAAGGTGAGGGGCAGCCAGGGGCCACAGGGCCCTGCAGCGGGGCTTGGGAGCAGGGCTGGGTTCGGGGAGGGTGCTCAGGGTGGGCAGCACCTGCAGGTGCCTGGGAATAACCCCTGGCAAGAGAAGGGGATGAGGAGGAGCTGTTCCGTGGCAGGAGAAAGAGGAGGCACTGCCTGAGGTCACCCTCTCCCTGTACAGTGTGTTCTGCCTATAAATAGCTCCCATCTACCTCTGCACAAGTGGTATTTATAGAGTGGGGAGGGGAAAAGGCTCCGTTTGGTGGCGGGAGGGGATTTGGGAAGGATGTGCCAGGCTTGGTCAAAAGTTCAGGTCTCTGAGAGGAACAGAAAGCCCCAGATGTGGGGGGGTTTCTGCTCTGCTCAAGGCTCAAAGAGTGAGTGCTGTTAATGCAGAGTTTGGGATGGGTGTGCCTGGAGAGGGTGTTTGGATATTCCACAGCAGAGCCCTGGCAGCTGTCCTTTGTCCCTGTCCTTTGTCCCTGTCCTTTACCCTTGGCATTTGCATCAGTCTCACTCGCATGTAAACTTTTCCAGACTCACGCTTTACTTTCCCAAAATCCTCTCCCGGCTCCCTGCAATGAATCTCATTCTTCTGCCTTCAGCTGTCAGAAGTTTGTTGTCCCATTAATCGATGTGGGTGTAATATTTACTGCACTGAGCTCTCAGGACCGCGCATGAAAGGAGCTTTCCCTGCAGCTGGCAGAGTCTGATGGGATTCAGGGATTCATTCCCGCTCCAAAGGCTCCTGGAATTATGAGCTGATGCTTTGAGCAGCCTCCCCACCTTTCCCTCCCGGCAGCCCGGGCTGGCAGGGAGACAAAGGGAATTCAGCTTCAGGAAGTCACAGCTGGTGCAAACCCGAGCCCAGAGCGTGGAGATCGGAGATGTGGCCCAACATTCCTTGGAGCGAACGGGCCCTTCCCTCTCTGCACCACTGGATTAAAACTGATCCCATCTCGTGGAGATAACCACAGCTGGGGGGATTATCAGCAGTCCTGGAAGTGGCCTGGCCCTTGCCCAGGGGATTAGCCAGGCAGGAGGCTGCCCATGGAAACAGGAGAGGGAAGCAGCCCATGGAAACGGGAGCTGCTCATAAAAATGGGAAACGGGAGAGGGAAGCAGCCCATGGAAATGGGAGCTGCTCATAAAAATGGGAAACGGGAGAGGGAAGCAGTCCATGGAAACAGGAGAGGGAAGCAGCCCATGGAAATGGGAGCTGCTCATGGAAACAGGAGAGGGAAGCAGCCCATGGAAATGGGAGCTGCTCATGGAAACAGGAGAGGGAAGCAGCCCATGGAAATGGGAGCTGCTCATAAAAATAGGAAACGGGAGAGGGAAGCAGTCCATGGAAACAGGAGAGGGAAGCAGCCCATGGAAATGGGAGCAGGAAGTTGCCCGTGGAAACGGGAGCTGCCCATGGAAACGGGAGAGGGAAGCAGCCCATGGAAATGGGAGCAGGCTGGTGGGGGCAGGGGAGGGGCTGAGCCTGGGTGAGGTGGTTTAGAAGCAGATTTTGAATTGTAAAGCTTTAAATAAAGCTTAGCAAAGACCACCTGAACCATTCTCTGGTGGGTTCTAATGCTCCTGCCTTTCTCCCAGGAACATCCAAATGTTCCCTGCAGCCCCTCCGCAGGGTCTGGTGCCCCTGACCCCTGGGGCCAGGAGGGAGGTGACCTTGGCAGCCCATGGAGGACTGGGAATATTTTCCTGTCTGAGGCTTAAAGCCTGAACTACTCCAGGCAGGCCAAATATTTTCCATCCTCCAGTTCCTGATGGAGAATGAAGAATTTTTTAACTAGTTTGGGTTTCTTTGCCCAAAAACCCTGCTGAGTTTTCCCTCCCACTTCTCCAGGGAAATGCTTTCACACGAAGGTGAAACTCCTCTGAGCAGGTGCAGGGGGCCCTGGGGTGTTCCCCACATCCCCATTCCCAGAAGGGAGATGATGGAGCAGCCCCTGATTCCCTCTCCAAGCACGAGGCAAACACTGCTTCACCACAACTGAGCAGTTGGCACCTTTTTCCCTCCTCATCTCCAGCCTTTCAAAGCAAAACAGGCCCCCAGCTGCTGGAAGGTTAAAATTCCTCTGGCATTTGCAACAGGCAGATCTGGGCAGTTTGGGGCTGCAAGGTGAGAGGTCTGTGAGCAGCGACACTGAGGTGGTGGATTACAGAATCGTGGAATATCCTGACTGGAAGGGACCCCCAGGGATTACCCAGCCCAGCCCCTGGCCCTGCACAGACACCCCAACAACCCCACCCTGGGCACCCCTGGCAGCGCTGTCCAAACGCTCCTGGAGCTCTGGCAGCCCCGGGGCCGGGACCATTCCCTGGGGAGCCTGGGCAGTGCCCAGCACCCTCTGGGGGAAGAACCTTTCCCTGATCTCCAGCCTGACCCTGCCCTGGCCCAGCTCCAGCTGCTCCCTGGGTCCTGTCCCTGTCACACAGAGCAGAGATTGGAGCTGTCCCTTGGTGTCTCCTCTCACATGAGTGGAGAAGAGCTGCCACAGGCTGGAGCAGTTAAAAGTTAAAAAACAAACCAAAGTCAGATGTCAGGAGCTGAGCCAGCCTGAGGATGATTGATGGAAGTGATTCCTTATGTTCCATCAGTATTTTTATTGATCTGAGGCTGTTTAGTGCTGTAAAAATGTTATAAATTAGAGAAAAACTGTGAGAAGGAGCAAGAGATGGAAATCGCCCAGGGTGACAGCAACAGGACGAGAGGAAACAGCCTCAAGTTGTGCCAGCAGAGGTTTAGGTTGGATATTGGGAATTATTTCTTCACTGAAAGGGTAGCACAGGGTGGAGTCCCCACCCCTGGAGGAGTTTAACAGCCCTGGGGATGTGGCACTTGGGGATGTGGGTCAGTGGTGGCCTTGGCAGTGCTGGGGGAGTGCTTGGACTCAATCTTAGAGGGCTTTTCCAGCCTTCCTAATGGTTCTGTGTGTGATCCTGTGATATCCATGTGCACAGGAACTGTGGGACTGCACGGGGGTTTATGGGTGTGCATGGACATATCCCGACCACCCTGCCCCGGGGTGATCAGATATTCACAATTAACGCTGGGAAAGGCAGCAGGTGCTGCTCCTGTGCTCAGCATCCACGGAGCCCTCCCCCATAACAGCTCCTCCCTTCTCCCTTCCCTTCGCAGAGATCCGTGAGGCTTTCCGAGTGCTGGACCGGGACGGGAATGGCTTCATCTCCAAGCAGGAGCTGGGCATGGCCATGCGCTCCCTGGGCTACATGCCCAGTGAGGTGGAGCTGGCCATCATCATGCAGCGCCTGGACATGGACGGTGAGTCCTCAGCGGGGTCTGCTCTCTCCTGGGGGTTCACTGGGGCTTTCCCAGCGCTTGGCAGCCCTTGGATCCGCATCAAACAATTCCTGGTCACCAAGGGAAGGGTGGACAGGGAGCTGGGGAACTTCGCTTTCCCCACACAAAGGGAAAGAGCAAGGTGAGACATGAACCTGCTGTGGGTAATCCTGGGAATCGGGCAGTCCGTGGAAGGGGGATGGAGCATCCCTTGTGGGATACAGCTGGGTGAAGGCGGAGCAGCTCTCGCAAAGTTCACAGATCCCAGAAATCCCACCCTGGGCATCCCCGAGAGCTCCTGGAGCTCTGGCAGCCTCGGGGCTGGGACCATTCCCTGGGGAGCCTGGGCAGTGCCCAGCACCCTCTGGGGGAAGAGCCTTTCCCTGATCTCCAGCCTGAGCCAGCCCTGGCCCAGCTCCAGCTGCTCCCTGGGCCCTGTCCCTGTCACACAGAGCAGAGATCAGTGCCGGTCTCTCAGGAGCCAGTCTGAGTCTGAGGCTCCCCTCACACGAGCGGAGAGGGGCTGTCCCAGCCCGGAGGGGGATATTCCACAGGTAAAAAACAAACCAAAGTCAGGTGTCAGAAGCTGAGCCAGCCTGAGGGTGATGGAAGCAATTCCTTTGATGCCATGACCATCATGGAACACCCTGAGTTGGAAGGGACCTCCAGGATCATCCAGTCCAGCTCCTGGCCCTGCACAGACACCCCATCAATGCCACCGTGCACAAATGACCTCTGCCAGGCTGTTCGAACCTTTCCCTCGGCATTGCGGGGCAGCTGCGGCCGGTGGCACTTCCTGGGAGAGCAGCAGGACTCCCAGCCAGCAGAGCTGCCCGGCCCTGGCTGCTCCCTGCAGGCCGGAGCTGCTGGGCTGGGAGCTGCTCTAACGAGGTGTTGATTGCTCTGCAAGGAGGAGTTTGGACGGGTGGAACCATTCCGAGCCAAGCCCTGCTGGGAGAGCTCATCAAACCATTACTGAGGGAATAACAGCAACAGAACCCCCGTTAGTGGGGAGAGGGAAATGCAGGATCGGGGTGCTGGAGCCAGGGAGGAATTTCAGCTGCTGCGGAGCTCACTCAGAGCCGCGCACAACGAGCAATTCCTGTAAAATGTCCTTGGCAGGGCAGGAGGGGAGGCCCTCCTGCTGCAGGAGCGTGCGGGGGAGCTGGGGTGCAGATCCAGCCTTGTCCCGGGGTTATGGTGGGGTGGAAACACCGAAATCCTGCCAGAGCAGGGTCTGAGGGCTGGAGGGACCCGGGGGAGCTGGGGTGCAGATCCAGCCTTGTCCCGGGGTTATGGTGGGGTGGAAACACCGAAATCCTGCCAGAGCAGGGTCTGAGGGCTGGAGGGACCCAGGAGAGCCAGGGAGGCGCCCGAATCCTTGGGGACGCCGGAGAGCAGAGCCGGGGCAGACGGGGCAGTGAAAGTCTCCTGCCCCTCTGGGGACCCCCGATGTCCCTGGGAGAGGCACGGGACATTGTCACCAGGGCACGGCAGGGCTGTCAGCCGGCCGAGGGTGTCCAGCAGAGAAACGGCTGCAAAACCTGGCAGGGAGAGGAGATCCGCTGTGGGAATGATCTCATTCCGTAAAGAAAAGCGGAAAAAAAAGAATCCATCTCTTTCTAAAGTGTTTTGTCCACAAGTTATTGTTTGCCCCTTGCCCTGCTGTGCTGGCCTTTCCTGACAGGGAGGGACTTGGGCTCAGGTTTGGCAAAGCCAGGCTTGGTGTGGTGCCAGCTCCTGGGGTCTTTTCCCGAAATCCTGAGCTTTTTTGGGAAAAGAGTGCTGAGACTTGGCTCCCAGCTCTGATTAGTCTCCAGTCCTTCCCTGACTGCCAGACTTTGGCACCGCTCTGTGCACTCCTGGTGTGAGGGACCTGCAGGGGGAGTGGAGTTAAACCTGGAATGATGGAAGTGGTGAATTCCTGCCGAGGCTCTCCAGGGAGCTCCGGGTGCTTTCTGCAGGGATGGGAGCCCATCCTGCAGCTCCACAGTCCCACCAGCTCCAAACTGGTTGTACTGGTGCAGTGTTGGGGCAGGGGCTTGGGGGCTGGATGGAGGCTGTGCCATGGGAAAGTCAAGTGGGCCATGGAGTTAAAAAAAGTCAGGGAATGGGAAATTCCTGAGGCGCTGAGGAAAGAGGGGAATGTTCTGTGGAAGATTTACCTTGCCTGCAAATTGAATTAGTGCTGTACAGCTTGAATTAATATTATTATGGCTACTTCTTCTCCAATGGATTCTTCACGTTTTCCTGGGATTTAACTGGAAATATGGAGTGAGAACCAGCAACAGCCTCCTCCTTCCTCTCGCACTGGGAATGAGCATCATTCGGGAGCAGGGCAGGAATGCTGGTTGTGCCCAGTGTATGTTCCTGGGGAGGGTTGCTGAGTTTGTCCAGGTTTTCGCTCGGCATTAGATGGCTTGGAAGCTCGAATGGATGAAAGGTCACACTCAGGGAGGAGCTCCAGTGGTCAGGAGAGCCGGGGGGAGGGGAAATCCTCTGCACACCTCTGGCCCGTGCCGTGAGTTACGATGTGCTGGCAGGTGGAGCAGCCAGACATCCATTCCTTCCTTCCTTCCTTCCCAAAAAACTGCTGCCAGGGCCTGAAAATGAGGTAAGAGAATTGGCAGGGCTTAGGATTTCATCTGAGGCAGCCTGAGCAGCCCCAGCATCCAGTGTTGATCAGCAAATTCCAGCGTGGCCGAGGGGCTGCTCTGGATTCACCGAGGGCCGGCAGGAACCAGCGGCTGGAGCTGGGCTGGGTCGGGTTCCCCGATTTCCGTAGGGATGGGGACGGGGGAGAGGATTGCCAGGCTGGACACGGGGATCTCAGGGACATCTGCAGCGTGGGCTGGGGCTCAGCACGGAGGGACCTGACAGGAGCGTTTCACACCTGGGTGTCACCGCCTGCCACCGGGCCTGGGAGTGGCACGGGGAGTGACAGAGGGAGGGACAGAGGGAGGGACAGAGGGAATGGCACAGAGGGTGGTACAGAGGATGGCACAGGGACCGGCAGAGGGAGTGGCACAGGGAGTGACACAGAGAGTGACAGAGGGAGTGGCACAGGGAGCGGCACAGGGAGTGAGTGACACGGGCAGTGACACAGGGAGTGACACAGGGCATGGCACAGGGAGTGGCACAGGGAATGGCACAGGGAATGGCACAGAGGATGGCACAGGGAGTGACACAGGGAGTGACACAGAGAGTGACAGAGGGAGTGGCACAGGGAGCGGCACAGGGAGTGAGTGACACGGGCAGTGACACAGGGAGTGGTACAGGGAGTGAGTGACACGGGCAGTGACACAGGGAGTGGCACAGGGCATGGCACAGGGAGTGGCACAGGGAATGGCACAGGGACAGCTGCTCCCAGGGCCACCGTGTGCAGTGACGCTCTGGGAGCTCCCGCAGGAGCAGGAGGGAAGGGATATTCCATAATTCGTCACCTGGGAAGGGAGAGGGGGGTTAGGGAGAGGACGCTGCTGGGACCTGAGCGAAAACGGCCCTGGCACAGCTGGGATTTGGGCCAGGAGCCCTTCCCAGGTGTCACCTCTGGTGCCTCACGGGCTGCCGGGGGCTGCCAGCACCTCCCTGCACAGGGACATGTCACCATGCCACCAGCCCGGCACTGCCAGGGTGCCCGGGAGTGCAGGGAGTGGCTCTGCCCTCGCCCCCTCTGCACTCCCTGATTTCCTGGGAATGTCCCGTTCCCGCCACTCCTCCCTGGAGGCAGGGGAGCAGCAGGGCTGGGCATCCTCGGCATCCCTGCAAATCCCTTCTCCAGCCGTTCTTCCAGAGCTTTGCTGAGAGCGTGGGCAGTGCTCCCAGGCCCGGGGGGGATTGCTGGGGTGTCTGTGCAGGGACCTGTTGGATTCTCTGACCCCTGTGGGTCCCTCCCAGCTGCAGGAATTCCGTGATTCCGGGATTCTGCCAGGTGTGCTTCACCTGGGTGAAGAAACGCAGCTGCCACAGGGGAGAATTGTGCGGTTGGCATAAAACCCCCTCAGTTATGGAGGAAAATGGGCATCCACTTGGAGTATTTCAAGGTCTCCAGAGAAATCCTAATAAATCCTCAGAACCCCCCTTTTGTGAGCTCCAGGAGATGCTGTGGCACTGCTGGGATGGGAAGCGCCAGAACAGGACAGAAGGAAAAGGGATTTGCTGAGCAAAAATGCTTCTCTGGAGGAAAGGAGGTGAGGGCTGGGGGTTCCGAGATTCCCATTATCCCAAAACTTTGTTTGGAAGTGTGGGACTGTTCCCACAGAGGTTGTTGGTGGACCTGGGCACGTCTCTGGGAACCTTGTAGAGAGCCAATATTTGGGTCTGGAAATACTCCCAGAGGTCAAATGTGACTTTTATCCCATGGATTTCCTTAGTTTTTAGCCATAATCTTGCATTTCATGGACACAAACTGTGAGAGGGGCCCGGCTTCTCTCTGCAGTCTGGGGAATGACCTGGAACGTTCTGCCAGCACAGGCAAAGGGAAATATTTTATACATTTCTGTGCTGGGAAAAGGAATTATTTGTAAATTCTTCCGATTGGCAGCAATGCTGATAAAAACGCTGGGAAATGGCACATGGAATGTGTGGCCTTATCTGGGATTCCTCCTCTTTGAGCAGGATCTGCCATAAAAGAGATGAATGTGTGACTTAAGTGTCACAAATTGTTTCGTTGGGATTTTTATCTGAGGAATAAAATGAGCACTTGGTGCACTAATTAGAGGAGCAGCTGGAAAAATAACTCCAGGCTACCACAAGAGGGGGGAAAATCCACCCCTGGATGTCAAATTATTTATTGGGATGAGAGCAGGGAGTATTTTGATGAAGCAAAGGTCAGGCTGGTTTCACCAGAGACCTGCCTGGTAACTCTGGGACATTCTGGGATGGTGACACCCTTGGGAGCAATGAAAAACAGGGGGAATCTCAGCTTTAAATCCTAGAAGAGTCATGGAATCACTGAGGTTGGAAAAGATCTCTGAGCTCATCGAGTCCAACCGCCCCAAGGCCACCTCTGACCATGTCCCCAAGTGCCACATCCACAGGGCTGTGGGGACTCCAGCACTGCCCTGGGTAGTTCCAATGCCTGACCAGCCTTTCCGTGGAGAAATTTTCCCAAAATCCAACCTAAACTTCCCCTGGCACAGCCTGAGGCCGTTCTGGGTGTTCAAACCCAGGCAGAAGTGGCACTTGGTGCTGTGGTTTGGTGGCCGTGGGGGTACTCGGTCCAAGGCTGGACCTGCTGACCTTGGAGGCCTTTTCCAACCTCAGTGATTCCAGGACTCTTCCAGAACTTCAAGCTGAGATTCCCCCCCAGTTTTTCACTGCCCCCAAGGATGTCACCACTCCAGTTGTGCCGCTACAGGTGACACATCCCAGAACGTCCCAGATTTTCTTTGGAACGGGAAAAAGTGAGAGTGCCGTGGCTGTGTGGTGCCACAGGTCGCCGTGTCCCCCAAGCCACCCCTCCAGGCCGCTGTCCTGCTGTCCAGGATTTCCCCAGGGACACTGCCTTGGTCTGCCTGCATGAGGGAAGGGACACCAGAGCTGGGGACAGGGACAGAATGGGGAAGGGACATGGGCTGGGACATCTGGACACAGAGCAAACCTCTCCTTTAAAAAATGAAGTGTTCAGCTTTCCCCTGGGGCAGGCAGAAGGTGAATTCCTTGTTCCTGGGCGTGGACAAATCCCAGGATCACAGGATCATTAAGGCTGGAAAAGACCTCCAAGATCATCCTGTCCAACCTTTGATCAATGAAATGTTGGCTTCCGCCCACAGGCTCAGCTTGAGCTGCCCTGCCTGGGACAGTGGTGACATTCCCAAGCTGGAAACATTTTCTCTCCTTCTTTTGCCTCTCCCACTTTTCTTCTTTGGGTTTTCCTGAGGCTTTTTACTGCCTTGGATGTCTCCTTGTGTTTCAGCATGAAAAGAGTTGGATAAAATATTTCATTTTATATCTCGGTATAAAAATGGGTTTCAATATAAAACAGCCTAGGCCGCTGGAGAGGGATCAGGAACCATTTCTGGGTTAAAGTCAGAGTTCACAGGAGTCAGAGAATCCCAGAATCCCAGGTTTGGGTTGGAAAGAATCTTAAAAATCATCTCACTCCACCCCCTGCCATGGGCAGGGACCTTCCACTATCCCAGGGTGCTCTGAGCCCTGTCCAACCTGGCCTTGGGCACTTCCAGGGATCCAGGGGCAGATGGGTTATGATGGATTTTGGGTTTGTCCTTTGATCTCAAAGTGATTTTTCAGTGTGAGAAATGATCCAGCCCCATTCCAGCCTGGCTGTCCTTTAAAATGTGTTGCTGAGCTGGGAATTTTGGGCAGCAGGATGGATTTGATGAGACTTGTCTGGATTTAGAGAGGCCACTCTCTCCGTGCCTGCTCTCACTGGGACAATGAGGATTATCACATTTTATCCCATTCCGTGTTCTCGCTGCAGAAATGAGGAGTAATTAGAGCTGCTGCTGCAGCCTGTCAGATCTGCAGCTCGGGAGCAGCAAGAGGTTCATCAAATTACACCAAATTATATCAAATTATATCAAAGAATATCCAATCCTGCCTTTGCTGAGGTGCTGGGCTGGCTGAGTGCAGCACAAAAGGAAGCCCTGATCCCCCTGGGGAACCTGTCCGAGCTGTGGGCTGGGATGCACCTCGTGCCCTGTGCTTTGTTTGCACCCTTGCTGAATTTTACTTCTTCCTGAAAGGCAGCGCCCTGGGGCGGTTCTGGCTTGCCGGGATGTGCGTGCCCCGGGGAGCACCCAGAGCCCTGCCCTGAGGCGCTGCTGGTGCTCCCCGAGGTGTCTGAGCTGCACCCCAAGCTCTGCCCTTCCCAGCGCCGGGGCAGAGCTGATGGAAGTCCTGGGCAGCCCGGGGGTGCCTGTGCTCCTCTCCATCCGTGGGACAGAGGGATCGGCTGCTCGCGGCTGGGGAGGGCCCGGGGTCAGCACGCACCTGCAAAAGGGGCTTGGGTGCCCAGGGAGGGCTTGTCAGAGAGGCTGGCGGCTCTGGGGACCCGGGGTGGCCGTGCTGGTGGCACATCCCCCTCAGCAGGGCCTGCAGGGCCCTCCCCTGGGGACGTCTGGTGACAGGGCTGGTCCCTGGGCACCCTGCAGCTCCGCGGGGCCGGAGTGGAGCTGGCAGGTGTCCGATGGGGATTTATTTCTTGCTGCAGTCCCTGTTTTCCTTGGGCTTTTCCTCCTTGTTCGAGAGCTCGTGCTGGAGCAGGGACACGTCCCAGCAGATCGCCCGTCCTCCTCAATCCCTGTCTCCTGGTCAGCCTCTGGGAGTTCAGAGATTTATTTTTAATGGGAAGCAAACCAGGCCTCGGGAGCTGTTCCCTCCCCCTGCAGGACAAGGCAGGGCGTGCCGGAGTGAGGAACTCTCCAGCCCCTGTGCTCAGTGTGGGATGGACAAATCCCCCCCTGCTCCCTCCTTCGGGGCTCTGCTGGAGCTTGCAGACCCCATGGAAATCCCCTCCTCCAGGGATGTGTCTGTACAACCCGTGGGTCTTTTCTGTGTGGTTGTCATGGAACCAGAGCGGCCACATCCACACAGCTGCTCCGAAAGCTGCAGGAGTGGAGGGACTGAAGGGACAGAGGGGCTCCAGTGGAGACGTTTGATCCTTTCCCCAGATCCAGTGAAGGTTTTCATGGAATCCCAGAATGGTTTGGGTGGGAAGGGATCTCAGAGCTCCTCTCATTCCATGGGCAGGGACACCTCCCCCTGTCCCAGGCTGCTCCCAGCCCTGTCCAGCCTGGCCTTGGGCACTGCCAGGGATCCAGGGGCAGCCACAGCTGCTCTGGGCACCCTGTGCCAGGGCCTCCCCACCCTCCCAGGGAACAATTCCTGCCCAGTATCCCACCCATCCCTGCCCTGTGGCAGTGGAAGCCATTCCCTCTGTCCTGTCCCTCCATCCCTTGTCCCAGGTCCCTCTTCAGCTCTCCTGGAGCCCCTTTAGACCCTGGAAGGGGCTCTGAGCTCTCCCTGGAGCCTTCTCCTCTCCAGGTGAGTACCCCCAGCTCTCCCAGCCTGGCTCCAGAGGGGCTCCAGCCCTGGAGCAGCTCCGTGGTTTCCTCTGGATTCATTCCTACAGATCCACGTCCTTCCCGTGCTGGGAGGCAGCTGTTTCTGTCCTCCCAGAAGTCACTGGAGCTGTCTATAATTAAAACTGTTTTTTCCGAGGCCAAAGTTTGGTGCCAGATTTTCCCAGTGCCCGCTGTAGTTCTGCATCGAGGCCGTAATTAGGGAGAAATTCTCTGCCTCGTGCTCGGCAAGGGGTCAGGCTGCTGAGGAGGCTCTGACCTCCCAGCTTTGAAACGGAAAGCCTTGTCTGGGGAATCTCCTGTGGCTGGAGCTGTTCCCTGCCCATCCTGTGCCTCCTCCCAGGGCCCAGCCTCGCCCGGACTGCGCCAGCCGTGCCCGGCTGAGCTGGGCACGGCGATGGCACAGCCGGGCCGGCCGGGCACTGCGGGCAGCTGCCGGAGAACAAAAACAAACAGCAGTTGTGCGCTCCGGGCCCCGGGCTGCACAGCCAGCTCGTTAACTTGCAATATCTCACCTCGCTGCTCGCTGCAGGTCACGCTCGGCAGGAAGGGGTGCGGATGCCGAGCCCGCTGCCCCCGCACATCCCCACCTCGGCTCTGTGTGCGCCGCGCTCCGGGGAGCTCCGGGGAGCTCCGGGGAGCTCCGGGGACCCCGCTGTCCTGGCAATGGCCGGGGACAAGGCTCCTTTAGGGAGCCATCAGGGCACACTATCCAGCCGGCCTGATGCACAAGGCGCTGAAAACCCGGCCTAAATCCCTTCTGCCCGGGGCTGGAGGTGGTGCAATCCAGGAATGTTTCCTCCCTCTCATTTCCCTTTCCCCCCTTCCCATTTCCCTTTCCCCCTTCCCATTTCCCTTCCCCCCCCCTCATTTCCCTTTCCC
>VZTF01003066.1:98813-114425 GCA_013397755.1 Cnemophilus loriae
CTCATTTCCCTTTCTCCCCTCTCCTTTCCCTTTTGCCCTCATTTCCAGGCATGTTTTCCCCCTCTCCTTCCCCTCTCCAGCTCTGTCTTTCTCCAGCCCAATGAATATTTAATTCCACCCTCCAAGGGAGCCACTCAGGAGCCTTTTGGAGAGACAGGGGTGTCCCGAGGGCTGAGGGTGGGGCTGTGCCACGGGAATGGGGACGGGATGGGGTCACCCCCTGCTCCTCCCTTGTTCCCTCAAAGCACGGGAGCTCGGGCAGGAGTTCCCAGGAGCTGCTGCTGCTGCCTGGGATGAGGGGATTTGGAGTCCTGCTTCTCCCTGCCTGGCTTTTCCAACCCTGGCAGACCTGTGAGGGTGGATGCTGTGGGATCAGGATAGGAGGAAGGCGGGATGGGGCTCGGGGGGTGGTCTGGGTGCAGCCCGGGGTGTTTGGGGCTGCTGGTGCCCCGACAAGGTGACTGCACAGCTCTGGCTCTGTGCTTCCTGCTGCACATCCTCCAGCAGATCCACCTTTCCCTGCTCCCCGCGGTGAAAGGCTGAGGAAAGACGAAATCCTTTGTCAGGAGCTCAAAGCTTGGGGAGAGGGTTGGGATTTGCTGTGCTCAGCTCTCATAAACCAGTGCAGAACCAGCAGGAGCAGCTGATGGCACCTGGAACCTCTCGGTCCTGGGGATGTGGGATCAGAACCTGGATGAGAATTGGTGTCGAAGGGAAGTAAATCCCCTTTCCAAAGGGCTGGAGGCTCTTTCATCTCCCCTGAAATGTGTCCAACCCAAAGTCTGCTCCCTGCAGGGCAGTGCTGCTTTTCCAGTCCCCTCCGGATGTTAAGTCATTAATGATTTTCTTTTTTCTATGTCCTTTCTCCTCTGCACAACTCCCTGACAGGAGGGGGGAACTGGGAGGAGGTTGGGCTCTGCTCGCAGGGAACAGGGACAGGAGGAGAGGGAACGGCCTCAGGCTGGGCCAGGGGAGGCTCAGGGTGGACATTGGGAAAATTTCTTCATGGAAAGGGTGGTCAGGCATCCCTGGAAGTGTTCAAAAGCCGTGTGGATGTGGCACTTGGGGACAGGGGTCAGTGGTGGCTGGGGGAAGGTTGGACTGGATGATGCTGGAGGTCAGTTCCACCCTCGATGATCCCATGACTCCGTGACCCCACTGGTTTATTGAGGAGGCCCAGTGGACATTTTGCAGAGGTGCAGACAGCCCTTGAGTCAGTCGGGTCCAACGCGAATCTCCCTGGGCTGCAGGGGCTGGAAAAGCCCTGGGATTCCCAGCTCCACACTGCCGTTCTCTGCAGCTCCATCGTCTTTGCAATCCCTTAGAATCAGAGCCATGGAACGGTTTGGGGCGGAAGGGACCTGAAAGAGGATCCAGTTCCAACCCTGCCATCCCCACACTCAGCATAAGTGCGTTGGATGTGCCATGGGATCCAATGACTCCGTGCTGGAGCTCTGGGGAGCTCTGGGAGCAGCCAAGCTGAGCTCACACGTGGCAGACGTTGCTGCTGGGGCTCGTCAAGCTGGAATTATCCCCAAGGTCTCTCTGCACCCCACGAACGAGCAGCGAGGGGGAGCTTTGGCAGGTCCCTGCTGGTCACACGGGGTCTGTGGGCACTGGGAAGGTTCCCAGAGAACCCAGAGATGTTGCTTGGTGCCTTCAGCATCCTCTCCCCACGATGAGACAATGAGCCAGGCTCCCACCACTGCCATTCCTTGTTATTGTCACAATTCCCTGGTTTCTGCCAGGGCTGGGAGTCCTGCAGGGAACAGACCTCTGTGGGTACCTGAAAGCTCCTCTCAGCCAGCTGAGGGCCTGGGAATGATGAGCAGATCTGATTTGGCTCTGCTGGGGTGGCCAGAGAGGTTCTGAGTCACTGCTTGAGTCATGAGTTCAGCCACAGTGTTGGTGCCCCCGGGTGACTCGGTGACATTAATGCCAGGATTCACACGGAGCTTTACGGGGGAGGAAATGTGAGGGCACCGCTGGGGGGAAATCGAGGAGAGCTTTAGGTGGGTTTAAACCAGTGCTTAAGCTCAGCTCTGGTGTTCTGCTAAATCACCCACACAGGCAGTGACCCATCCCTCGGCTGACGAGTGGGACTCAGGGATGGGGTGGAATCCTGTCTGGAACGCCTCTGTCCTCACCCCCTCTGCCACCTGCCAGTCTGCCCTGGCCCAGCAGCCCCTCACCCCCCTNGTCCCAGCAGCCCCTCACCCCCATTCCCAAGGTCTCCCTGTCCCAGCAGCCCCTCACCACCATTCCCAAGGTTTCTGTGTCCCACCAGCCCCTCACCCCCATTCCCAGTGTTTCTGTGTCCCAGCAGCCCCTCACCCCCATTCCCAAGGTCTCCCTGTCCCAGCAGCCCCTCACCACCATTCCCAAGGTTTCTGTGTCCCACCAGCCCCTCACCCCCATTCCCAGTGTTTCTGTGTCCCAGCAGCCCCTCACCCCCATTCCCAAGGTCTCCCTGTCCCAGCAGCCCCTCACCACCATTCCCAAGGTTTCTGTGTCCCACCAGCCCCTCACCCCCATTCCCAGTGTTTCTGTGTCCCACCAGCCCCTCACCCCCATTCCCAGTGTTTCTGTGTCCCAGCAGCCCCTCACCCCCATTCCCAAGGTCTCCCTGGCCCAGCCCTGCCCTCCCAATTTGTAAATAAGCTCTGGGAATGTGTGAGTGCCTTGAACCATGGAATCATTAAGCTGGAAAAGAGCTCTGGAATCCTCAGGTGCAGCCATTAACCCATCACTGCCCAGTCCCCATGGAACCATTTCCCTCCCTCAGTCAGGGCCCTCAGCCCGCCTGGGGTTTATAAATCTGCGTTTGTGCCTGGGAGCAGAGAGAGGAGGGAGCCGGGCTGTGCCGGGCAGGGAGAGGAGGGAGCCGGGCTGTCCCGGGGCAGGGAGAGGAGGGAGGCGTGCTGTCCCGGGGCAGGGCGAGGAGGGAGCCGGGCTGTCCCGGGGCAGGGAGAGGAGGGAGCCGGGCTGTCCCGGGGCTGGGCGAGGAGGGAGCCGGGCTGTCCCGGGGCTGGGCGAGGAGGGAGCCGGGCTGTCCCGGGCAGGGAGAGGAGGGAGCCGGGCTGTCCCGGGGCTGGGAGCACACCCCGCTCCACGCGGCTGGAGCCGCTCCCTGCCCGTGCCCCTCCGGTCTCGCCAGGGTTCTCCTCCCGCGGGGTGAGTTGTGCTCAGTCCTCCGTGGGAGCCTGGGGGCAGAGGAGGGGAGGGTGTGAACAGCACCCATCTCAAGGGGACCGGAGGGACTGGGGTCCTGTGAGCCCTGCTGGGATCAGGGATTGCGGGAAGGCTCCCGGAGAGCAGCGAGGAAGGTGAGGGAGAACAGACAGCACGCGAGCTCCAGCCCGGCCTCTTCCTCCTTTCTCCCCATCCTTGAACCAGCTCCGAGTCCATTTGTGGATAACCCACACATGGCTCGGAATCCCACGGACCCTGCGGAGAGCAGCACACCTGCAGCACGGGGATGGGGGGTTGGACTTGATTCCAGGGCTGGATCCCGAGCCGTGCAGCCCAGGGCAGCTCCCAGCGCCGTGTGCGCGGCCGTGGGGAGCAGCGGGAGGGCGAGGAAGGCGGCCTTGCCTGTGCCAATCCCAAATTTCCCGCTGTGCTCCCGGAGTGGGATGTGGAAACTGGGCTTTGGTGATGCCCTGGCTGTGCAGAGCAGCCCCGTGCAGTTTTTGGTGTTGGTTTTTATAACATTTCTCTCGTGGCTGTCAAAAGGAATTTTCAGACGAACCCGTGATTTCTGCCTGTTGATGAAATGATGCTGCAGTCTCCTGAGGTGCTGATGACAGGGAAGGTTTGTTTTCTGCAGCTCCACGTGAATGTTAAAGGGATATTTCCACCAGGCAAAAGTGGGGTCTAGTTGCCTTGCCAGTTAGGAGTTTTAATTGAAAAAGCAGTCAATAAGGGGATAATGCATTTTTCAATGGCATCTTTCTTCGGAGGTTGTGGAAGATGCTCTCATTAAGCTGCTAATTAAGGCCTGTGAAGTTAGTGATGATCCCTGGCAGCGGCACAGGGAAGTCACGAGCAAGGGGCTGCCCGAAGTCCTGTACCAAGCCAGAGCCCAGCAGTCCTGGCACCCCTTTCTCTGGAATCACGTGTAGGACCGAGTCCTGCCTGTCCTCTGAGGGCGCAGTGACACTGGAGAGAACCCAAACTGGAAATCTCCGTGCTCGGGGTCACACAGGCACAGGCCAAATGTATGCGGGGGCAGGTACCGGCATCTCTTCAAAATGCAAATTGTTTTCTTGCTAATCTGGCTAATGTAAAGAAATTAGCATCCCAAAGCATCCCGATTTGCATCCCCGGGCACGGATTCGCTGCTGCGTGTGCCACGGAGCGCTGTGCCGCGGTTAAATCACCCGGAGCCGCTGTCACCTTGCGTCACCTTCCCGAGCGATCCAGCGTGCCGGGCCTGATCCAGCCCCGCGGGATGCCACGGCTGCCGCTTCCCGAGGGGCGGCACAGGGAACGCGCTTCCTGCAGCCCACAGATGTTTTAGAGAATGGCTCTCCAAGTGATGGGTGCCCACCCCTTTCCTCAGTAAGCTGTCCCAGAAATGAGCTCGGCCCTGCAGAGCCCCGGAGCTGGGAGCGGCTTTAGCAGCGGGACGGGGTCTTGGTGCATTTTACAGGACCGAAAACACCGCGGGTCCCTGCAGGGTTCCCTTTCAGAGCCTCAGCCCAGGACATCCCCTCCCAGAAATCCCAGATCCCCTGGAGATCACAATTCCGCCTGGGGAGTGCTCGGGCTGTGCTGGGTTGGTGTTTGGGCTGTGCTGGGTTTGTTTTTGGGCTGTGCTGGGTTTGTGCTCGGGCTGTGCTGGGTTTGTACTCGGGCTGTGCTGGGTTTGTGCTCGGGCTGTGCCGGTTTTGTGTTTGGGCTGTGCTGGGTTTGTGCTTGGGCTGTGCTGGGTTTCTGCTCGGGCTGTGCTGGGTTTGTTTCTGGGCTGTGCTGGTTTTGTGCTCGGGCTGTGCCGGGTTTGTTTTTGGGCTGCGCTGGGTTTCCCACGGCGTTTGTGCGGAGATGAGGACGCGGGAGATGGCGATCAGCTGCTCGGATGGCGCACACGGGTGCGACAAGAAGGACAGACAGCGGCGGTGGTGCCGCGCGTGGCACGGCTGGCCCAGCACATGGCACGGCTGGCCCAGCACATGGCACGGCTGGCCCAGCACATGGCACGGCTGGCACAGCACGTGGCACGGCTGGCACAGCACATGGCACAGCTGGCACAGCACATGGCACGGCTGGCACACGGTGCTGCCGCAGCTGCTCGGGCACCGCCGGCATCTGAATCGTGACCCTGGCATTGATCTGCTGGAGTCTCCTGGTCTGAGACACTTCTCATGGTCTGAGACACTTCTCCCACCTGGTCATTTAACAAGAGCAGCTCCAGGGAGGGCCGGGTGCGCTCACTTCCAGCTGAATGGGAGTGAAACACAACCCCAAATCCTGCAGGTGCTGGTTCTGATCCCAGGCTGGAAGCAGGGCTGATTTATCCACCCCTAGCAGTTGAATAACATGCAGGAGATGTCCACAGCCTGATCAATGAAGGAGATTTTCCACAAGATTAGGTTAAGCACTCTCAGGAGATCTGGGCATTGAACTGCTCAGACGGACAGGGATTTTTAAGATCCTTCAGCAGGCACGAATATCCCTTTTTTTGTGGAGGGAAAAGTGACATTTGATACAAAACTCACTCCAAACAGCCCCGTGCCTCGTTCAGAGCAGGAGCCACACTCAGCACTGCACCAGCTCGGCTCGTTAGTGGCAGGAGCTGTCACCTGTCCCTGCTGGTGGCACTGAAGCCGTGCCGGCACTGCCTGCTCTGCATGCCGGGCACACACACAGATGCTGCTGGGAAGCTGGCATGGAGTGCCTGCTGGATGTGCAATAGTTCTGTCTCCCTGCTCCGTCTCTGCTGGGTGTGCAGCAGCCTGACCCTGCTCTGTCTCTGCTGGGTGTGCAGCAGCCTGGCCCTGCTCTGTCTCTGCTGGATGTGCAGCAGCCTGGCCCTGCTCTGCCTGCTGGGTGTGCAGCAGCCTGGCCCCTGCTCTGCCTGCTGGATGTGCAATAGTTCTGTCTCCCTGCTCTGCCTGCTGGGTGTGCAGCAGCCTGGCCCCTGCTCTGCCTGCACTCCCTCCCTCTGGAGGCTGGGCTGGCCCTGTAAAACCTGTGCAGAGACCTGAGAGGGAGAGCCCTGGCCGTGCTGCTGGCTCCTGTCCCCCTGCCAGAAGGGCTTTTTGGGAAGTGCCTCTGGACTCTCAGGGACTGGGGAATGACCTGTTCCCCTCAGTGCATGGCCTGGTTCTGTCCTTGGGGGCAGGTGGGACACAACAGGGGCCACTCACTGGCACAGCAGAGGATTTGGATCCATGGGCACTGGAAAGTTGCTGAGGAGGTTCCCCAGGGTGTGGGGGGGTCCCTGATGTGCAGCAGGTCCAGAGGGGCACATTGGGCTCTCAGAGGTGATTAACTGGTAATAATGAGGATGGGGAGGCCCTGGCACAGGGTGCCCAGAGCAGCTGTGGCTGCCCCTGGATCCCTGGCAGTGCCCAAGGCCAGGCTGGACGGGGCTTGGAGCAGCCTGGGACAGTGGAAGGTGTCTCTGTTCACATCAGGGGGTTGCACTACATGGCCCCTAAAAATCCCTTCCAACACAACCTTCTCTCTGATTTCTGAGTCTCTGATCTTTTCCTCTCGTTCCAGGGGATGGCCAGGTGGATTTCGATGAATTTATGACCATTCTGGGACCTAAGCTGGTGTCGTCGGAGGGCAGGGACGGCTTCCTGGGGAACACAATAGACAGCATATTCTGGCAGGTGAGTGAGCATTGCTTTAACTGCAGCTTCAGCCAGCTCTCAGCAGCTTCCAGAGGGATTTGCTGAGGAGCACAGGAGGTTTTCCTGACTGGGAATGATTGTGGAAAGGGTGTTGAGGTCCATCGTGCCAGGGGCTGTGGAAGAACATTGGTGGAGGGAATTGTGTCCAGCCAAGCCCTGTGTTCCTGTGGATGAAAGCAGCTGGACACAGCAAAGCACCCAGAGACTCGTGCAACACCTTTGGGAGTCATGAATTCACTTTTGGAAGAGAAAAGCATTTTTCTCCAGGAATCTTTTGAGTTGGGAACCTTGAAGGCGCCCAGCTGCTCTCAGAGAAGTGCGTCCCTGCTCAGTGTCCCTGCTCAGTGTCCCTGCTCAGTGTCCCTGCTCAGTGTCCCTTGGCTGTGGCAGGGGACGCTCCACACAGAGGGAATGTGCTGGGCAGGTCACATCCCACCGGGATTCCTGCTGAACTCAGGGATGAGCTCAGGATAACCATGTGAAAAACCAGAGCAAGTTTTGCCCCAGGTGCTGCCCTGGGCTGGTTTGGTCCTGCTGGTCCCAGGCACGGGAGACAGATCCAGCACTGGGAGCTGCTTTTTGTCTGCCCTGCAGTGAGACTTTAAACAGCGTTGGAGCTTCCAGGAAAAGCACCCCAGGCTGTTATGGCAGGACCAAAAATCCCCCAAAACACAGAGCTGCAGGTTTGCTGCCAGTGGATCGAATGTGTGGCTTCCTGTGGGACTGCAACTCATTTCATTGACCATCCCACAGCCTTTGCCTGCTAAGAAACTTTGGCTGTTCTCGAGTTTAATGAATCAAAAGAGCCAAACCTGGAAATGAGAATTTCTGCCTTCTTTTACAACCCTCCAGCCCGTCCAGACTGAATTGGGTGGAGCTTTGGAGGAGTATTTTAAAAGGCTTTTAAAAACTTGTTCCTGGCTCCTGGCATGGGACAGGAACAACCCTGGAAACTCTGCTCTGGATTCCAGGATTTGGTTGCCAAAGCAAGAGTTTGGGGCTGGTGAAGGCCCCATGGTTTGTGATGTACCTGGGGGGAGTAAATGACACCAGGAGGGGCAGGACTGGGACCCAGGGATGTTTTATTGCCTCCACTGCTCCTTGGGAGCCTGATCCCAGCCTGGGAGGGAGAGGAGGGAGCCTCATCCCATCCCACTGAGCCATTGGCACCTTCCTGAATTCCAGCCCCTCAGGAGCTGCTGAAGAAGCAAGACTCCTGGTGGGAAAATCAAGTTTGTGAGCTGAGCTCTTGGATGGGGAGCAGAGGAGTCTGGAGCCTTCCTGAAAATTCCGCTCACAGTTTAACCCGCTGCCTTTAGTGACCCTCCCGCCTCTGCAACCGCCTGCAATGAGGCAGGGAGGCAGGACTGTGCCTGGATTTGGAACAGCACAGTTCCTGGGATCAGCTTCCACAGGAACGTGGCCCTGGTGCCTCTCTGGCTGTGGTGGGACATGGAGAAGGGAGCAGAGCTCCAGGTGGGAGCCCCGGGTGGGCAGGGACAGCCCCGGGTGGGCAGGGACAGCCCCGGGGGCTCCTGCAGGCAGCAAAGCTCTGACTGAATTCCACAAGTGCTCCATGGCCTTGGAAAACAACAGTTATGGGCTTTACTCCCTCTTTACTCAGCACTTCCCTGGATTTCTGAGCCCCTGAAGAGCTCCAGTTGCTTTTCCTCTGGGGTAGGAGTACAACAACTTTGCAGCTTTTTCCCAAAGAAAAGGCGAGTTAAGAAATCCCAAGGTGTCATTCAGGGAACAAGTTCCCTTTGCCCATTGTCCCTGGCTTTACCCAGTCCCTCTGCAGGGCCAGCAGCCCCCTCATCCCTGAGCATTTCTGCCTCTGCGTTATCTCCAGAGGGATTCCTGGTGGCAAACCAAGCCCTTCTGGGAATCAGGGCTTGGCCGTGTTTCCCATTTCCCCCTGATGTGCAGTTTCCATTTTCTGGGGCAAATGGCAGGGGCTGAGCCTGGACAGAGCCCTCCAGCCCTGCAGCCATTCCCAGGGAAGGATTTTAAGGAGGGAATGGTGCCCACAAGGCTGTGGCTGTGCCCAGTGCTGGGGGACAAGGATGGGACAAAAGGGACACCTGGCTGGGCAGTGCCACTGTGAACCCTCACCCCAAAGCTTCTTAAATCAGCCCCGCGGGAGAGAATCCACGTGGGCATCCAGAAGGTGCCTTCCCCCCTCCCACCCAAGCAGCTTCCCTCCAGCCCTCCCCATGCTGGGATGTCTTTGCCAAGCTCGTTTCTAAGGGCAAGGACCTCCAGGCTCCAGTGTTAAACACTTCCTGCGGGACGGAGCGTGGAGGATCTCCAGGCCCAGAGGGAATAACAGCCTTGGCTGACAGGTTTTTAATGGAATGAACCTCTCTGGGGTGGCTGAAATGCTTTGGGAAGTCAGGACAAGTGGGAATGGTTAAACAACAAGGCTGCATCTGCATTGGGTGCAGGAGAAATTCTGTGCCCACAGCACTGATGAGGGGATTTGGAAAAGTCAACACTTTGTACAGGGACCAGCTGAGAGCCAAAGCGCCGCCTGATTAATTCTCCCCGTTTTCCCTTTGCTGTGTGCACATGGAGGCTGCAGGGAATTTCAGGCAGGATGTCTGGGGGCTTTGTCTGGCACGAGGGGACGGTGCTGGATCATCCCCTCAGCCACGGCGCCTGTTCATCCCATCAGAGATCACCCAGCACCCATCCCTGGGGCTCAGGAGCAGCCTGGGCATTTGAGGGTAAATAAAGCTGCTTTGCAGGAGCGGCAGGAGCAGAATTCCAATGGGGAGATGCTGCTCAGAGCTCTCATTTCTCACTGTTGGGATGCCTCTGCAGGTTTGGGGAGGCAGGTCCTGCACAGGGAACACCTCTGCAGCTGCTCGTGTTTTCTGGGACTGGGGCAACCTTCTCCTTCCTCCAGGCTCCCACAGACTTTTGCTAGGGGGAGGGATATCCTGGGGTTTGTGATCTTTGATGGGTGAGCAGGAATGGCCAAAAATCCAACAGCAACGAGGGAGGGATGTGCAGGGACAGGCCAGGGACGGGCCAGGGACGGGCCAGGGACAGCAGGGACCCCTGAGGTCTGAGCTGCACCCTCAGCACAGGCACTAAAAGACACTTTGTTCCCTGGAAAATGGAGCAGGGACCGCATCCAGCTGGGGGGGGTTGTATTTGGGGCTGGCTGGGGAGGGAATTTAGGGAGGAGAATGGGGGATCAGAGCTGGCTGGGAACATGGGAGAGCAGAGGGACCTGGCTGGGATGGGACACTGCAGATCCAGCTGGGATGGGACACTGCAGATCCAGCTGGGAACACGGGAGAGCAGAGGGACCTGGCTGGGATGGGACACTGCAGATCCAGCTGGGATGGGACACTGCAGATCCAGCTGGGAACACGGGAGAGCAGAGGGACCTGGCTGGGATGGGACACTGCAGATCCAGCTGGGATGGGACACTGCAGATCCAGCTGGGAACACGGGAGAGCAGAGGGACCTGGCTGGGATGGGACACTGCAGATCCAGCTGGGATGGGACACTGCAGATCCAGCTGGGAACACGGGAGAGCAGAGGGACCTGGCTGGGATGGGACACTGCAGATCCAGCTGGGATGGGACACTGCAGATCCAGCTGGGAACACGGGAGAGCAGAGGGACCTGGCTGGGATGGGACACTGCAGATCCAGCTGGGATGGGACACTGCAGATCCAGCTGGGAACACGGGAGAGCAGAGGGACCTGGCTGGGATGGGACACTGCAGATCCAGCTGGGATGGGACACTGCAGATCCAGCTGGGAACACGGGAGAGCAGAGGGACCTGGCTGGGATGGGACACTGCAGATCCAGCTGGGAACACGGGAGAGCAGAGGCTGGGATGGGACACTGCAGATCCAGCTGGGATGGGACACTGCAGATCCAGCTGGGAACACGGGAGAGCAGAGGCTGGGATGGGACACTGCAGATCCAGCTGGGATGGGACACTGCAGATCCAGCTGGGATGGGACACTGCAGATCCAGCTGGGAACACGGGAGAGCAGAGGCTGGGACGGGACACGGAGGTTTCCCCCTCCCATCCCAGCCGCTGAGGTTTAGTGCTCTGCCCACCCCTAATCCCGTGTGCAGCTGTCACTGGGAACGCAGGGGAGTCCCAGGGGACAGATCTGGGCTCTCCTGATCTGCTCAATCAATTAGTGCCTTAATAGAGTGAAATGAAGGGGAAAATGTGTGGGAATGGCAGTGGCACAGGGCAGGGCACGGAGGGGCCGTGGAGGGAGCAGGAAGGGAGGGAGCAGGGGGTGAGGGAGCAGGGAGGGAGGGAGCAGGGAGTGAGGGGCTGTGTTGGGACTGTCTCCAAAGACATTTCTGCCTGGAGAGAGATTTTTCTTTCTGGAGTTCAGAGACAAACCTGCTGCAGTTGGTTCCTGGGTGTGAGTTTCTCCTCCTGTCCTTGCAGAGGAGTTAATCTGATGATGGCAAATGAGCCTTGCTGCAGAGGAATTGTTTGTGTCTGTGTCCAATTTGATGTGGGAAGAGATCCAGGTGCCCCCCTGGGATCAGCCCTTCCTCCCTCTCCTCCTCCTCTTGAGGCAGTGCAGCCCCTCTGGGCAGGTGCAGGATGTTGTAAAACCACAGGATGGGACGTTTTACATCTTACAGCAGAATTTTTTGCTGGTGCTGAGCTGCTCTGCTGCAAAAATCTCCATTCCTGGATTTCAGGAGCTGCTGTGTCAGCTTTTCAAAGAACCTTCTCAAATCGACTGCTGGGGAGGAAGAGAGATGGGAGGCTGGGCAGGAATTCTTTACTCAGAGGGTGGGGAGGCCCTGGCACAGGGTGCCCAGAGCAGCTGGGGCTGCCCCTGGATCCCTGGCAGTGCCCAAGGCCAGGCTGGATGGGGCTGGGAGCAGCCTGGGACAGTGGGAGGTATCCCTGCCCATGGCAGGGGTGGCACTGGATGGGCTTTAAGGTCCTTTCCAACCCAGCCCATCCCATGACTCTGTGATTCACAGATTCAGTGCCCTCCCACTCGGTGGCTGCTCTGGGGTTTAAGTCAGGAAATGCAGCTGAAAGTTTGGGTGGAAATTTGATGGATGGGGCCGAGGATGGAGAATTGGGGCTGGACCATTGCACCAGGCACATTCCTCCAAATCCTCTTCCACCAAACAAATCATCCCACAGCACTGCCTCATTCTGGGAGCACTTTTTGGTTGTTGAACCTGAGATACCTTGAAGCGATTTCCACAGAAAAAAAAAAATCTGTACATTTAAAATATCAACATTTTTGGGGTTTTCCCAGCTGGAAAAGTAAAGGAGTGGTTGGAAACCTTGGCATTGATTATCCTGCAAAACCACTGCAATGTGAGCTGGGAGCCAAGGCAGACACCTTTCCTGGGACACCCAGCTGTGGTCATGGTGTTCACCAGTGCCCCTTGACTCCAGCATCCTGACCATATCCTAACTTCAGGAATTAAATATCTCCTGCCACAGCTGCTTCTGCATTTTAGGTCATGGTTTCCTCATATCCATATTTAAAAGGTGAGATTTTCCACGGGAGGATGCAGGTGGCTGGTGTGAAGTTCATCCCAAAAAACCTGGGACACTGCTCAGTGTCCTTTAGCTCATCCTAAATAACCTGGGACACTGCTCAGTGTCCTTTAGTCCATCCCAAATAACCTGGGACACTCCCAGAGTGTCCTTTAGCTCATCCCAGATAACCTGGGACACTGCTCAGTGCCCTTTAGCCCATCCCAGATAACCTGGGACACTGCTCAGTGCCCTTTAGCTCATCCTAAATAACCTGGGACACTGCTCAGTGTCCTTTAGTCCATCCCAAATAACCTGGGACACTCCCAGAGTGTCCTTTAGCTCATCCCAGATAACCTGGGACACTGCTCAGTGCCCTTTAGCCCATCCCAGATAACCTGGGACACTGCTCAGTGCCCTTTAGCTCATCCTAAATAACCTGGGACACTGCTCAGTGTCCTTTAGTCCATCCCAAATAACCTGGGACACTCCCAGAGTGTCCTTTAGCTCATCCCAGATAACCTGGGACACTGCTCAGTGCCCTTTAGCCCATCCCAGATAACCTGGGACACTGCTCAGTGCCCTTTAGCTCATCCTAAATAACCTGGGACACTGCTCAGTGTCCTTTAGTCCATCCCAAATAACCTGGGACACTCCCAGAGTGTCCTTTAGCTCATCCCAGATAACCTGGGACACTGCTCAGTGCCCTTTAGCCCATCCCAGATAACCTGGGACACTGCTCAGTGCCCTTTAGCTCATCCTAAATAACCTGGGACACTGCTCAGTGCCCTTTAGCTCATCCCAAATAACCTGGGACACTCCCAGAGTGTCCCTTGGAGCTATCAGAGGGAAGCAGCCACTTCCAGGGTGCAATTCAAGGGATCTGCTTTGGGCATCAGCCTCAGGAAGGGATAAACTGTGCTTCAAAAGTGCCAATTTTACTGCATTTGGTATAAAAGGTGTGGAGAGAAGTGGCTCAGGTGGAGCTGTGTGCACTGGGGACAGCTAAATGTCACCTCGTGGCTCCCACCAAGGCTTTCAAGGCCTTCTTGATTTCAGTTCCAGCTCTCTCAGTGCCGTTGCCAGTGGAAGGGGAGCGGTTCTGCTGCCTCGCTGAGCCTCCCTTTGCTGCCAGGACATTCCCCCATTGCTCTCCGTGGTTTCTGTGGCAGCACAGGGAGAGCTGAGCCTGTGCAGGGGTGAATCCATCGCCAGACACCGCTCCCTGTGCCTAGGCCTGCGTCCAGATGTGGTGGCACAGCTGGAGCAGACGTGAGCACTGCGGGGGTTCATGCCCTGGGCCGCGGTGGCACAGCTGTCCCTGTCACCCCTGGAGCCCTCTGCAGAGGATGAATCCACCGCAGCAGTTCTGGGAGGCCTCACGTTCATCTGCCTGGGAAGGGAGCTCCTTTCCACCCCCACATCTTCCCTGGAACAAAACCCACCCTCCCAAATCTCCAGGGCCGAGTTTACAGCGCAGGACTGGAGACACTGGAGATGGCAAAGTTTTGGAAGCAGCAAAGCAGGAGGAAAGCAGGATTTCCTAGCCCAGCTGGGGTTTTGAGCTTCGAGCAGCACATTTAGCCCTCAGGAACACTCTGCAGCTTTGGTTCAGAGCCTGTTTAAAGCAGGCAGTTGATAACCAGAGGGTTCCTGCCTGCTGGGTTCAGGATCTGGCTGCCCTGGAAGGCGTGACGGGGATTTGTGCACCCTCTGCAGCACTCAGGGACATTTCCTCCTGCAGCTCTCATGGTCCAGAGGTTCTTTTTCTGTGCCAGTTTATTTATAAACTCAGTCTGCAGCTCCAGGGCTTTTTTTGGGAGTGTTTTTTCTCCTGCCTGATGTGTGAAATAGGAATTGTTGTGTGGATTTCTCAGGGATTCGCTTGGAAGTGTCAGGAGCAGCCTGCAGGAAAGGTGAATGTGTGGGAGCATCCCCTGAGGGGTGCAGGGCACAGGGCTGGGAGAGGCTTCCCGGCTTTTTGGGGAGTCCTTCCTGAAGGGATCAGAATCCCCAGCACCCCTGAGGACCAGGATCCACCTCCAGTGCTGGTTGTGTTGGGATGGGGATCATTGTTCCTTTGGAAAGGCACCTTTGGCTGATGGAACACAGGTGATGAGTTTAGGGCAGGAGAGTTTCAGGGGCAGATCCCAAATCCCCTCACTCCCAGTGGCAGGAAGGAATTTCTGCCAGAGAGGAAGCTCCACCCGGCCTTAAATCCCAATCCAGCAGATCTCAGGATCATCCATCCATCCATGGATCCATGGATCCGTCCATCCATCCATCCATCCATCCATCCATCCGTCCGTCCGTCCGTGCATCCATCCATCCATCCATCCATCCATCCATCCATCCATCCATCCATCCATCCATCCATCCATCCATCTATCCATCCATCCCTCCTCTCTGCACAGAGAAGAGGACCTGGAAGGAGCTCCAGTCCTGCAGGACTCTCCCTTTGGCTTCCCCGGATATTTCCCCTTCCTGTAACAAAATCATCTCTCACTGCACTGCAGGAATTTCATCGAGGGAAATCTTAATTGACTCAAAGGAAATTCTGATTTTCACAGAGATCAGAGTTTGGGAATTGTTTAAAACAGACTTGGCCTCTTTTATGTCTTCTTTTTCCTAAAGAATCCCCACTGTGAGATAGAAATCTACACATTGCCCTGCCTCCAAAGCCTGGCATTCAGTGGAGTAAAAATATTGGGAAAACTGAATTAAGGCTCGAAAAAGAAGGAAAACCAGGAAAATAGACACTCCATTGCTCATAAACAAGCAGAAACCCCGAGGTGTTGGCAATGTTTGCAACAAACAAACGTGTTAGGAAGAAAATGACCTTTTCTGTGAAAGAAAATCTAAAAAAATAAATTACCTGCTTGGAAAAAAAAAAAAAAAGGAATAAAAGACCTTTGCAAAAATGCAAAAGAAGAAGCTGCAAAGATGCTGGGGCTGGGGCTGGGGCTGGGGAGGGCTGGGGTTCTTCAGGGTGAGCAGGAGAGGGGAGGAAAGGCCTGCAGGCCCTGGCTGCCTGGGAATCCCTACAGCTCAGTGGATAACTGGGATTTTCCAGTGCATACCCCGGGTTTCCAGTGCAGTCTGCTGGAACCTGGCACAGGGTGCCCAGAGCAGCTGTGGCTGCCCCTGGATCCCTGGCAGTGCCCAGGGCCAGGCTGGACGGGGCTGGGAGCAGCCTGGGATGGTGGAAGGTGTTGGGGTTGCAGTGGGATGGGTTTGAAGGTCC
>VZTF01003066.1:114547-141311 GCA_013397755.1 Cnemophilus loriae
CTGGGATTGTGAAAGAACCCCCTGGGAGCGGCAGGCCCTGAGTGACCCCTGGGGGTTTGTGACACTCCCCAGGTGTCCCCTGAGCACAGCCCTGGAGCAGCTCACGCCAGGGCCACCAGCAGCTCCTGGGGCTGGGCTTCTCCAGGGCCACCAGCAGCGCCTGGGGCTGGGCTTCTCCTCCTGCAGAGGCACCACGAGCGCTTCGGAACTGCCCGTGGAGAAGAGAGGTGTCCCCTCTGCCCTGCCACGCTCGCCCGGCTGTCACCTGGGTGTGTCCCCAGCACGGGGCCCAGCTGTCCCACGCTGGTGGCCCTCACAGAGTTCCCCAGGCCGCAGCCGTCCTGAGCTGCTGCCAGGATGGGGACGTTCCTGTGGCCAGCAGGGTGGAGCTGTGTCCTGGCCACCAGGGTGGAGAGGGCCTGGGTGTCCTGCAGGTTCAGCCCCATCCTGCCCTGTCCCCCGGGCACTCTGCCGATGGCAGGAGGTGGGACAGGGGCTGGGCCCCTCCCTGCCCTTCCTTTGGGATCTCACCCTGATTTCTGCAGGAATTTGTGCCACCAGTGCTGCCAGTGGGGCTGCTGTGCTTCAGTCTGGAGGTTTTAGTTTCAGTTTGGGGTTTTTTTACTTCAGTTTGTGGTTTTTGTCAGTAATTTCTGGGCCGTTGGGTGATGTGCAGGGACTGAGGGTGTTCGTGGTGCCGTGACCATCTCACATCACTGCACCAGTGCCACCAGACCCTTCCCAGGCTCTGAATTTATCGGGACAATTTTCCAGCAGATCTCTAATGCAGTTTTACCAAGTGAATGGAACAATGCTGATCTTCAAGAGAAATTCCTTGAGGATTTTTCTTTGAACAAACTAACCACTTCACTGAGAACCTGTTTCTTTGTCTGGGTGTTTTCTGCACCATCATTTCCCTGTCTGAGGAGGTTTGGGTTTATTCTTGTGCTGACAAAGACAGAAATCTGCGCTCTGAGGTGGCTGCAGCCTCCAGAGCTGGCGGTGCTGACGTGGTGTACAGAGATACTTGTTTCGTTATTTCTGCTGTTCAATACATAACACTCTAAAGTGGTCATTAGAATAAATAATTCTGTGATCCAATACATTTACTCAGTTAAAAGAATGGAGACGCAGCGGGAGCCCAGAGCAACCTGAGGGAGCCGTGGAAGGATCCAATATTTGTGTGAGCTCGGTGGGAAGGGTTCAGAACTGATTTTTATCATTCTTGAGTGGGAATAAGCAGATCTGGCACCTCAGGGGAAGATCTCTTGAGCCACAGTAATGCTGCAGTTCCCTCCAGAGATGGATTTTAGTGTCCAAATTCCCTGCTCCGAGCAGAGCCAGCCCTCGGGATAACCCAGCAAGGTGGAGCTGGTGGAAGTGTTCGGAGCAGGGAGTGGGCGGCTGCTGCCGGCCCTGGGGAAGCAACGGGGGAACCATCCCCCGACAGTGATCTGCATGTTTCTCATCTCCTCCTGCTCCTCCTGTTGGTTCCGGTGCTTCCCCCGGGAGTTCCTGGCCCAGGGGATCATTCCCAAACGCATCCCTGTCACCGCAGCAGCTCCCCTGTGCCCCTGCAGCTGCAGTGCCCTCAGACCCGGGGAGTGACAGAGAATAAAGAGACAAATGGAACAACCGGGGGCATTCGAGAGGAGCAGAGCCTGAGCAGAGCCTGAGGGATATTGGCAGGGAGGCAGCCAGGCTGGGTGGAAGCACCAGGTTCCAGGGATTTCAGGGACTCTGATCCCGTGTGAGGATAAATCCGTGAGCCTCAGCTTCCAGCGCCTGTGTCCTTTGTATCCGAGACAACTGAGACAACATCAATATTTATTTTATGGCCAGTTGGTGTGCGGGTGCATATTTTCACAACATTATCCAGGACTGAAGTGCCAGAGGGCAGGGATGGATGGGATATTGGAAGGAATTGTTCCCTGGGAGGGTGGGGAGGCCCTGGCACAGGGTGCCCAGAGCAGCTGTGGCTGCCCCTGGATCCCTGGCAGTGCCCAAGGCCAGTCTGGACGGGGCTTGGAGCAGCCTGGGACAGTGGGAGGTGCCCCTGCCCATGGCAGGGGGTGGCACTGGATGGGCTTTAAGGTCCCTTCCACCCCAAACCATTCCATGATCCTGGGATTTAGGTTCAATTCATCCAGTCCCCAATGCTGGCTTCTTTCTCCAACGTCAGCCCTATCCTGGCATTTTTCGATGCCACATTTTTAATAAGGACAGGCAGGAAAACTCTGCTGAACTCGTGCCCGAAACCCCCGGTGTGGATATTCCAAATACCCTCCAGCAAACTGCACCTCTTTTTCCTACTGCCATTCGAAAGTGCTCAAACTCCAGGGGCAGTTTCAGGGCAGAAGTGGAATTTGTTATAATCACAGAATGAAACGAGGAGGAAACCTTCCAGGAACTGCTGATTCAGCTCAGGATAGGTGTGGAAAAGAACCCCTCTTGCCCAGGACTGTTGTCTTGTCAACTTTAGGAGAAGGAGAACAAAGCCCTGTGAGGCTGGAGGGAGTGGAGAGAACCTTCCCCCGTGTCCTGCTGTCCCCGAGCCAGCTGAGGCTTTGTCACCTTCAGCCCCTTCGGAGCTTTCCTTGACTTCCTGTGGAACACAGGGCTCAGTTTAAGCACCTGATTTGGGGAAAACCCCACCAGATCAGTGCTGCACGTGGCTCAGAACAGAGCTGGGTAGGGAACAGGAAAACTGGTGTGGGACAGGGCTGAACTGGCCCAAAACAGCTCCAAAACTGCTCCAAAACTGCTCCAAAACAGCTCCAGAACAGCTCCAAAAGTGCTCCAAAACAGCTCCGAAAGTACTCCAAAACCACTTTTGGGCTGGCAGGGGAGGTGTCCCAGTACCCCGAGCCAAACCTCTGGGTGAGATCTCAGCTTGCTGGGAAGATTTAGATTTTAGGTTTGTGTTTTGGTTCACATCTTGATTCATGCTGGGCCTGGCACAGGCGGGGAAATGCCAGCATAAATCTTCCAAGCTCAGGATCGTGGGAATGAAGGGAAGAGCTGCGCCCGGTCTGTGTGTGCTGTGCTCCTTCCTCCTGCGCTGAAATGGGGTTTTCATCTCGGGTAGGTGTGTGATACCTCAGAGAATACTCACACTGATGATTGGGAATAACCAACACATTTTTGTGAATCCAGTTCCCCTCAAATTGCCCTCTGTTTGTACCCAAGTGGGACTCTGATCAAAGGCTTTGAAACTGCTGTTAGCCCCAGAATTCCTGCCCTGTTTTTCCTGAATATGTGCCTGGTTTTCATCAATGTGTTTTAAAATGTGTTTCACTCAGCAGTGGCACAACACCCTCATTTATCTGGGGCCTGTTTCTCAGCAAACAAATCAAAGGGGGTTTCTCTTGTATCATTTGGAACAGAAAATGGAGCCATTTAGGACTTGGCCAAAGAAAAATGACTTCGAGGTGTTTGATGTGGGCTTTTGCATTTCTTTAGCTCAGAGCAGTTTGTCCTGTGTCACCGTGGGGTTGTCACCCACGGCCTGGCTGGCACTGAAATGCACTGAACTGGGGGAGGCGTCCCCAAGGCTGGTGACAGGGACCTGCAGACACGAATTGGAAAGGTACCTCCATAGCAGCAGCCCACTGCTGTGGCTTCCCAGTGCCAGAGGGCAGGGATGGGTGGGATACCGGGCAGGAATTGTTCCCTGGGAGGATGGGGAGGAAGGTGTCACCTCCCACTGTCCCAGGCTGCTCCAAGCCCCAATGTCCAGCCCGGCCTTGGGCACTGCCAGGGATCCAGGGGCAGCCACAGCTGCTCTGGGCACCCTGTGCCAGGGCCTCCCCACCCTCCCAGGGAGGAATTTTGTTCCTTTCCCACAGCCAAGGGCCAGCAGGGCTCTGCCAGGGCCGGGTCAGGGAAGGAGCAATGGGAGAAGGAGCAGCCAGAGCCCTGAGGAATCCTCTGCTCTCCTCTCCCCACCTGCATGGCTGTGGAGCCAGCTGAGTGCTGATTGCTGAGCAGGAATTAAATTAGGGCAGTTAAAGCCCGAATCCATCCCAGCCATGCACACTCGGAGGAAACAGGCTCCTGACGTTTACGGTAATCAGCGTGGAGTGGCTGATTAAAGGCCATTAAAATTCACCAGGAACGATTCTCATCCTCTCTCCACTTCCAGCCCGGCTCTTTTCCGGGTGTTGGATAATCAGTGCTGACTCCAGTTATCAGCCCTGACACAGTGCCCCTGCTCAGGCACGGAGCAGACGGGAAAACAAGGCAGGAATATCTGGATTTATAGAAGACAAGGCCTGGAATCTGCAGGAGTGTTTTGTCCTGTGCCTTCAGGGACACAGGAGAAATATGGATGATATTAAAAATTTAATTGCAACAAGAGTTGACAGCTTCTGCGCTGGGGGTTTATTGCAGCTCAGAAATTTGTGGGGAATGTGGTAACATTATTATGTTTGTTATGGTAACTTTATCATCTTTACTGTTCTGAATGTGAAAGCTCTGAACTTTCCTTCCCTGAAAGTGTATTTTCCACATCAGAAACATCCCAGTCCTTACTCACCAAGGTCATTGCAGACCTTGTTGAGAGACCCTAAACCTGCCCAGGATAATTTGCATTATCCCCGCCTGCCTCTGGCTGTTCCCAGAACCCCCCGGCCTGTGCCATTCGATAGACACCGAAATTGCTCCACAATTAAAGCTGCAGTCGGTTCCTTTAGTCCTGGCCTCGGAGCCTTTCCGTGGGTCCGGGTCACAGCCGGTGGGCGCTGCTCGGGCAGAGCTCCCTGAAGGCAGGAGCCTCCCTTTGCAGGCAGCAGTGACCAGCTCTCAGCTGCTGGCACAGCCCCGAGGGGTTGGTGGCAGCCTGAGTGCGTGACGAGGTCCCAGTTAAGCCTCTAAGTGGCCTTTTGTCACTCCCGGCTCATGGTTTGGGGGGTGGCAGCACTGCTGGGGGGCTGCAGTGTGCCCTCACCCTCTGTGTGCCCTCACCTTCTGTGTGCCCTCATCCTCTGTGTGCCCTCACCCTCTGTGTGCCCTCATCCTCTGTGTGCCCTCACCCTCTGTGTCCCCTCACCCTCTGTGTCCCCTCATCCTCCATGTCCCCTCACCCTCTGTGCCCTCCCTGCCACGGCCAGGGCTCCTCTGGTCACACAGGGGGTGGGGACACTCCCGTCCTGGCTGTCACCTGTCCCCGTCACGGCTCTTCGCCTCAGGAGCACCTCGTGATTGTCACTCCTGGCAGGACGGAGTGGTGCTGGTGGTGGCTCTGGACCAGGCGCTGGTGCATCTTCGTCAGGTCTTGGACGCTTCCTTGTCTTAATTCCTTCACTAACAAGGGGGGCAGGAGGAGGTCCCAGGAATCATGGAATGGTTTGGGGTGGAAGGGACCTTAAAGCCCCAGGCTGCTCCAAGCCCCGTCCAGCCTGGCCTTGGACACTTCCAGGGATCCAGGGGCAGCCCCAGCTTCACTGAGATGTACAAATTCCATGGTTCCGTGATTCTGTTATTCCACGGTTCTGTGATTCTGTTATTGCATGATTCTGTGATTCTGTTATTCCCTGATTCCGTTATTCCATGATTCCATGGTTCTGTGATTGTTATTCTGTGATTCTGCTATTCCATGATTCTGTTATTCTAGGATTCCATGATTCTGTGATTCTGTTTTTCCCCGATTCTGTTATTCCATGATTCCATGGTTCTGTGATTGTTATTCCATGATTCTGTTATTCCACGATTCTGTTATTCTGTGATTCCATGATTCTATGATCCTGTTATTCCATGATTCCATGATTCTGTGATCCTGTTATTCCATGATTCTGTTATTCCGTGATTCCGTGATTCCATGATTCCGTTATTTCATGATTCCATGGTTCTGTGATTCTGTGATTCCATGATTCTGTTATTCCGTGATTCTGTTATTCCATGATTCTGTTACTCCATGATTCCATGGCTCTGTGATTCTGTTATTCCATGATTCTGTGATTCCATGATTCTGTGATTCCATGACTCCATGGTTCTGTGATTCTGTTATTCCATGACTCCGTGATTCCGTTATTCCCCGATTCTGTTATTCCCTGATTCTGTGATTCCATGACTCCGTGATTCCATGACTCCATGATTCCGTTATTCCATGATTCTGTGATTCCATGATTCCGTGATTCCGTGACTCCATGACTCCATTATTCCCTGATTCTGTGATTCCATGATTCCGTGATTCCATGACTCCATGATTCCGTTATTCCATGATTCCGTGATTCCATGACTCCATGATTCTGTGATTCTATGATTCCGTGATTCCATGACTCCGTGATTCCGTGACTCCATGACTCCGTTATTCCCTGATTCTGTGATTCCGTGATTCCCTGACTCTGGGGAGCAGCACCCAGCTCTGGAGAATCAGCAGCTCCTGCTGCGGCCAGACTGGATGTGCAGAGAGCTCATTGCAGATAACCTGACCCTCTCTTCGAGCACAAGCTCCAAGCAGGTGCAGCCACCACATCCCAAATGATGAATTGCACAGAAACTGAAATCTGGAATTCCATTGAGAAGGCTTTTCTGGAGCTGGGAATAAATAAAATCCCTGATGATGAGGACTTTGATCACTGCTGTTGCGTCTGAAAAGCTGCAGAGGTCAAAGTCTCAGCTCACTGCAGGGATGGAAACATTTCTTGTTCATAACTGGGGAATCATTAAGGTTGGAAAAGACCTTTGAGATCATCAAGTCCAACCTAAAGCCAAAGCGAAGGGCAGAAAGGAGATACAGGAAAATAGGGGAGAACATCAAACGCAAATAGATCCATCCATTTGAACCTTTCACTGAAGTGGGAACCTGAGGAGGAGAGCCTGGATTCCGGAGGTGTGAAATGGGATTTCAGGAGCTCCTGAATTGCTGGATCATAACAACAAATGAAACCTTAATTTAGACATTGATTGAAAGCCCTCCCCATTTGCACAGTACGAGGGGAAGTGGTGTCAAGGTGCTTTTGGCCAGTTGTTTTTAGCCAGTTTCACCAAACTGGAGAATCTTCCGGGCACAATGACAGTTGCAATGAGCGTGAGGAGGCAGCAATATTCCCTCTCAATCTGCAGGTCACCGTGGGTGGGGGATGATGAAGCCCCGTTCCCTTTTAGCATGAACGAGGCATGTTCAAACTTTCAATACTTCCAATATCACTGACAATAAAAAGTCACATTCTTTCAACATGATGAACCCAGTGATTCATAAGTCTCTGTTCTCTTTAGAGATGAAAACATTCCCCAGGAAACTGGGTTTTCAGTCTGTCGGGATGGGGACCAACCCCTGCCTGAGGGCAGGCCCCACTTGAAGAGGTGACAGGGCCACAGCTGTGCAGCCAGAGCATCCCAGGGGCACCTGGAAGGTGACAAAAGCCTGGGTCAGGGAGTGAATCCCTCCGCAGAATTCCCTCTGCCAGACACCCGGCACGGAACAGAACGGCAGGGGCAGCTGCTGCCAGGGAATGAACCCAGCCGTCAGAGCAGAGGGATCTGCCGATCCCCTCCTTCCCTGCTGGAACTGCTGAGCCTCAGCGCCGAGGGAGCAGGAGCCTGGGCTGGAGCTTTGGGAAGCTGGTTCCACGCTGCTCAGGGGAGAAGTCAATCAGTTAATGGCTTTAATTAGCAATCTTTTCATGTCTTCCCCTCAGCACAGGCACAGATTTGCCCATGCTGGGGTTTGCAGCCCCCATGGCACTGGGATTCAAACTCTCCCTTGGATGTGCCACACAATGGACAGAAATCCCCCCTTTTCCAGGCAAAACAGACTTGGGGCTCCATTCGACGCAGCCTCTCTCATCTGTGGCAGAGCCTGTACCTGGGCACATCCACTCTAACTGCTCTGGTTTCTCCTGCTTCCCTCATTCCCCTTCTCCTCTGGCTCCTTGGGGAATAAATCCAAGTGCTGCGCGTTCCATTTTTATGCAGGAGGCAGGAATTCCACATCCCCTCAGTCTCAGTGTGTGATGAGCTGTCAGGGGAGCAAGACTCCTGAAATCCCAGGAACTGATCTGATCACACAGGCAGAGCTTGCAGTTGCTTTTAGGATATGATGGATCGACAAGATAACATTTTAATTAAATTACAGTGATTGCCAGGTTTAATGGACGCCCCAGTTTTCAGTGTTCCTTGGATCAGACCCCACGAGAGCTGAGGTCTGTGATGCTGAGGGATGTGGGGTCATTGCTGCCCTCCTGGGGCAGGAAGGATGGCAGGGGGTGAAATGGGAGGGATGGAGGTGGCTCATGAGTGAGGTCACCTGCTCTGGGATGGCTCAGAACCTCCTGTCACAGCCTCCCTCAAGTGCCACCTGCCAACGGCTCAAGAGGCCTCTGCTTGTCACCCTGAGGAGCACCTGAAGAGCTGAGCGTGCTGGGTGTGCCAGAGGGAAGATTCCCTTTGCATTTACACCGGTTCCTCACCCCTCCAGCCTGGGAAGGTTGAATCCCAAAGATCCCAGCAGTGCAGCTGGAATTCTCTGGCACAAAACCCACGTTGTCCCCACTGTGGCAGCATCACAAGCAAACTTCTTCCCGCAGAGAAAGACATTTCCCAAAGTTCTGGACCGTGGGGTTTACTCAATCCCAGGAAAACCTGGGTTTTTTTTTCCCAGCTCCTCAGCCCTGCCTGGTTTGCCAGCCTGCTGCATTCCTTCCTTTGAGCTGTTGCTGTCCCCAAATGTCCCTGTGCTTATCACTTTTCCTTGCATCGAGCTTTTAGCACAGACAGGGTGGATTTAGTGCTGCCCATGTGCAGCTCCCTTCCCCGTCTGTTTCTCAGTTGCTTCTGAAACATTTCAGAGCAAAATCTCATCCTCATAAAATCAGTGCTGATAGGAACAGAGAGCAGCGGGGCACCTGCTCCACGTGCATTGTTCCAAGCTGCCTGTGGAGTGGGTAATGGAGAATTATTGCAAATATTGTGTGTGTTTACATTTCTTTTATTAATAACTTCATCCAGCAGAGCTTCAGAACTCCCTTACACTGGGAATAGAGGTTGGATCTTATTGAAAAGTGAGTTTTTCTCTGTCTAAAAACCTTCTGGATGTGCACCCCAGCAGGGCTGGGAGCAGCAGGGGATGCTGAAAGCCATGGTTTGGAAGCCATCAGCAGTGAAAACGTGCAAAGGAGCAGCTGCTGGGCAGTGCTGACTCTGCACACACCAAACCCAGGAGCTTCTGCTGCTTCCCTGCTCTGGTGGTTCCTGGGCCAAAGCTCTGCCTGACCGGAGGCACAAAGCCAGCACTGTCCATCTCCCAGGAGAATCGTGCAATATCCTGACTGGAAGGGACCCCAGGGATCACCCAGCCCAGCCCCTGGCCCTGCACAGACACCCCAACAACCCCACCCTGGGCACCCCTGGCAGCGCTGTCCAAACGCTCCTGGAGCTCTGGCAGCCCCGGGGCCGGGACCATTCCCTGGGGAGCCTGGGCAGTGCCCAGCACCCTCTGGGGGAAGAACCTTTCCCTGATCTCCACCCTAAGAAGCCAGGGCATGGATTTGCCACCTTGCCTTGTTCCCAGTGCAGCACCCAGGGAGCATTTATTCCTTTCTCCAGTCTGTCATTTTACCAGGAAACATTGGTTGCTGGGGGAAAAGAAATGTTTTGTGTTTTCAGATTTGGTTTTGTGCCCTCTCCTTTTGCCCTTGAGGGCGAATATTGTGCTTTGGATTCTGCTTAAAGCCAGGCTTTGGAGTCCAGTGCATTGCTGGGATGTGTGTTCAACAATTCCAGATAAGCCAGACAATGCAGACACCTGGATTTGCGTTTAATTCCGACCTGAGCCTTGGCCATGGTCTCCCACACGGGAAGACCTGCTCCATCCTGCTCCTTCCTGCTCCTTCCCGCTCCATCCCGCTCCATCCTGCTCCATCCCGCTCCTTCCTGCTCCTTCCTGCTCCATCCAACTCCTTCCCGCTCCATCCCGCTCCATCCCGCTCCATCCTGCTCCATCCTCCCTGGAAAGCACTCAGCTGCTTTGTTTTACTGTTTGGGTGCTTTTCCCTCCTGCTTGGCTGGCATTTCCTCAATCTTCCCTTTGTTTCCGTGTGCCTGTGGAGCTGGGGGTGAAGTCAGGAGTTCTCAGAAGGATTGCCAGGCAGGGAAGCAGCCTCAGTAATAAAAGGCATGAAAACAACCCCCCTTCCAGCCCCAAGCCATTATTTCCTTGCTCACACGCTGAAAATGCAAACTCGACTTATTAACGCAGCATTCACTCCTGATTCCTTGATTTTATGTTTGCCTTTTATATCCATAATAGCCATTTTCCGCTTTCATAACACCCAACAAAACAATCCCTTCCCAGTCCCGCCCTCTTTGTTCTCCTCGGGTTGCAGCCAGCCCGACTCAGCAGGAGCACATCTGGAGCTCAGCTGCAGCCGTGCTCCCGGCCTGCTGTGGGGCTTTTGGGGAGTCTCAGCCCTCCCACGCCGAATTTGAGGCAGGAACTGGAGCTCGTGTGGAGCAGCTGAACATAACGCTCTGCCAAAATGAAACTTTGATAAACAAGTTGGTTTTCCCTCTTATTTCCAGTGGGAAATTGGATGTGCTGTCCAAAGTGTTAAGTAACACATCTGGAAAGTGGGATTGTCACGGAATCCTGTGAACTTCGAGGCTTTGGGACCAAAGGGGCGGTTCAGGGGTTTGTATAAAATAACACAGTGTGACAAGGGGATGAGTTCACATCAATGAGCTGTGTTATCCATTCGAATGACCCAAATTTCCATGATAAGGAGTCAAAAAAGTCAGGTGGTGTGAGGTTTTACTTGCCAGTGTAATTCCCACCAGCCATTAAAATGCAGGAAAATGGCACAATTGTCTAAAATGTAAAAACCCACTTGGCTCAACAGTTCCTGGATTCAAGAGAGATGTAAAATGTATCTCGTTGAATCACGGAATCATGGAATCATGAAACCATGGAATCATAGAATCAGGGAATCATGGAAACATAGAATTATGGAATCACAGAATTACGGAACCATGGAATCACAGAATCACAGAATCACAGAGTCATAGAATTATGGAATCATGACGTCATAGAATCAGGGAATCATGGAATTGTCGAATCACAGTAGTATGAAATCATAGAATCATGGAATCATAGACTCACGGAATCCCAGAATCACGGAAATCATGGAATCCTTGAATGGTTTGGGCTGGAAGGGACCTTCAAACTCCCCTTGTTCCAGCCTGTGCCCCACAAAGAGCTGCAAACTGAGAAGGGAGCAGCCTTTCCTTCTCCAAGGCCAGCACAGGGCTTCTGGGGCTTCTCCCCGATAGCCCAGCAGGCAGGTTGAGGCCCAAAAGCAGATCTGGCACCCCAGGAGCAGCAGGTATCAGCCGAGGCAGGCTGAGGGATCCGTCTGGTAAGGAACTGAGGCCGGAGCCATCCCAGCTCCTCCCAAAGCCAGCGGCAATGCCGGAGCAGAGCTTTCTCTTCACAGTGGGATTTTTTGGACACACACCCCCAGGCACTGGTGCACAGGCAGGGTGGGACTCCTGACTCCTGGATCACAGTTACATTGCCTCCTTGTGCTGTAGCTGTTCCCATCTGGCTGCTGGACAGATCCCTTGGATACACTGGGACAGCAGCTTTTCCTGAAGTGGTGAATCCCTGCGTGAGTATCAGTAAACACCTGTCTGGGTTAGACAGGAGAGGATGGAGGACTCTGATGCTTTTCCAGCTTAAAAACCCTGGAGGATTAAAATTCCAGCTGTAGGAGCGAGCCCTGAGAGAAGAGAACCACTGCACTGAGAAAGGGAGCAGGACACCAGCAGGGCCATTTCCAGTGGGGCTCCAGTTTCGCCCAGCTGCTGGACACAGCTGCCCCAGGATGGGGATTGTGGTGGTTTTCCTGCCATCCCAGGGGGTTTTCCTGCAGGTTTGCTCTCCGGGGGGAGCTGTGAGCCAGTGGGCAGCTGTCTCCAGGGTGAAGGTGGCTGATTTCTCCCTCTGGAGCACCTGATGGTGGCCAGGCTGGTTCCAGTGTCTGTGCTCCCCTCACTTTTGGGAGACAGGCACAAGCAGAGGGATGTGGGAAACACCCGGGATGGGCTGGAGAAGAAAGATGCTGTTCTTGATGCTCATGCTTGGTGCCCTCCTTCCACGGCAAAATGAACACGGAGTGACACCCAACCTTTTCCATACGGGGCATCCCTGGAGCTCGGAGAGGGCTGGCGCCAGTGGGAATGAGATCCTGAAGTTATTTCCAACAGATCCATGGGAATGTCGGCTCAGCCCTCAGCAGTCAAACAGCAAGTGGGAAACTGGGAAAGGCTGAGAAAGGAGTAGGGGAAAAACCAGCTCGTGGTGTGTGCTCACCTCTTGGATGTCACTGAGGTCTGCTCCACCGTGTCTTGGAAGGGAGATGGTGGGATGGGAGAAGTTAACGAGGAGGAAACCTTCATGAATTCCAGGTGGTGCTTCCTCAGGAGGGAACTTTGGTGGCCAAAAAGAAGAAACTTAAGTGGATAAAAAGAAAAAACTTAGGTGGAGAAAATATAACTGGGTCATCTTTTGTATGTCAGAATTTGGGAAGGTGATGACTGGAGCTGGGGAGGGTACAAGTGAAACAGGAGACAGTTTCAGAGCAAGCCCAAGGAGAGGATTTCTCCTGCAAGGTGTGAAATTTCCTGACAGCACAAGTTAGATGTGCTGAAAGTTCACAGAACTTCCCAAAATAACTCGGCAAATTATGCACTCGAGGTCTCTCCTCTTCCCTCCTGCAGTGCAGGTGGGATTCTTCTCCTGACATCTGCTTTGAGCCTGCCCATGCACGTGTCCGTCCGTGGGTCACCACATCCACCAGGAGGAAAGCTTCCTCCCAGAGAAAGAGATGGAGCTGAGGGAATACTAAAAGTGAACATTATGCTCTTTTTCCTTTCCATGAGATAAGCAAATAGCAGCTGTGATAGACCCTTACCTTGAACTTCAGCAGTCCAGGCCCCACAGCTCCACCACCACCAGTGGAGAAAATGAGCTCTGATGTTCCTGAAAGCCAAAACTGCATCTCCTTAATGCTACAACATTCAGTATTTCCTCTTCCAACATTCAATATTTCCTCTTCCAACATTCAGTACTTCATCAGGAATTTGCTCTCATCGACCTCTAAACCCCACCATTGCCCTGGAATGGCTCTGGAGTGATGGATTGCACCATTAGCATCTAAATGTGGGATAAAAACTCCAATTGATCCTCCCAGAGGCAACAGAAAATGCCAATTTAAGCTGTCACTTTTTATTTTTATTGCATAAATTACAATCAGGATTAATGATGTCTGGGGATTCCTTCTGCCTTTCCTTTTGTTCTGTAGTTAGCAAAGTCTGCATCTTCCGGGGAATTTATCCCATCCCACTGATCTGGAAGTCTCTGCCAAGGCTGAAGTTAGAAGCAGAAATGGGATGTAAGGGTGGGAGGGACTTGCTGCCCTTTGGGTTTGCTGGGATTGCTGCTGTGTCTCCTGAGGAACCTCAGCCCCAGCCCTGGCACTGCTGCACATGGACCACACAGAATCCCAGGATCACCGGGCTTGGAAAAGCCCTCCAGGATCATTGAACCCACCCTGAGCCTGGGCACCTCCAGGGATGGGGACTCCAAACCTCCCTGGGCAGCCCCTGCCAAGGCCTGACCACCCTTTCCATGGGGAAATTCCTGCTGGTGTCCACCCTGAGCCTCCCCTGGCCCAGCCTGAGGCCGTTCCCTCTCCTCCTGTCCCTGTTCCCTGCGAGCAGAGCCCGACCCCCCCCGGCTGCCCCCTCCTGTCAGGGACTTGTGCAGAGCCACAAGGTCCCCCCTGAGCCTCCTTTTCTCCAGGCTGAGCCCCTTTCCCAGCTCCCTCAGCCGCTCCTGGGGCTCCAGCCCCTTCCCAGCTCCGTTCCCTTCCCTGGACACGCTCCAGCCCCTCGGGGTCTGTACTGCCCTGGGGGGCCCAGGACTGCCCCCAGCTTTGAGGGGTCTCAGCAGTGCCACGCATCCCTGGGTCACCCTCCCAGTCCCATTTGCAGCTCCCCTTGTTCCCCATCCCTGTGGGAATGCCCCAGTCTGGGATCACAGCCTCTGTCTCCTGCACTGGGCCCGAATGGCGGAGTCTGAGGGAAACCTGCAAGAGTTAAGAAACAAAAACCAGCATGAAGAGTTGGGTTACTTTTAATTTAAAATGCAGCGCCCAGAGAAAGGCCAGAGCTACCTGGACCTCCTCACCTGATGAATTATTTATGTCCAATGTCAGCAATGCTCTGACTCAGTGCCGGTGTTTGAAGCAGGGCTTCAGATCACCCGAGACTCACAAACCTCACTCTGCTGAAAACTCCTTTCTTCCCCAAACCCATTTCTCACCTGTAGGAATATTTCAGATGTGTTTTCACAAAGCTGCCTGACTTGTAATTAGCGAGTGCTCACACAACAAACTATTAAAGAGCAATTAGCTCAGGGAAATTTACCGGAGCTGTTTGCAGGGCTGAGGCGAGGAGTGATAACATTTCCTTGATGGAGGCATGTCAAATTTACACAGCCAAATCCCGGAATTTTATCGAGTCCTCAGGATTCCCTGTGATCCTGTTAATTTTAGGGAGTTTTCATTAGCACCTCTGAAGAGCAGCTAACAGTAACACCTGTTCCCAGGATGGTTTTTCCCATCTTTTCCAGCATGTGTTGCTTTGGCTCTTTAAGCTCTGAGAGAAACAGATTCCCCTTTGTTCTCCCAAATCCTGAGCACCTCATTTATATCCATTCCTTCATTAATTGACAGAATATATAAATTGAAGACTAAGTTTTATTCCTTCTCACTGCATCTAACATTGCCTTGTCAACTCTGATAACTCCTCTCTTCCCAAATAATTTGAAAATTATGCATGAATGCTGCAAACTGCTTCAAATTATATTTTGCAATGCCTTCCTTTTAATTACATCAGTTCTGATGGATATGGATGTGCACACACACACCCAGAGCAGTTCTGGGGGCTCAGGGACTCCCTTCCCTGCAGCTCTTCCCAGCCTTTCCCTTGGAGAGTCAACAACAACAACATCAAACTTCTCCAACCAGAGCGTGCAGAGGGAAAGAGAAGGTTTAATACAGAAGGTGGCAGGGGCTGTCGTGAACTTTTGTTGCCTAAATGTAAACTTTATTCAATCCACAATGGCAAAAAGGAAAAACATAAATGGAATTTAAAAAAAACCAAAAACAGAAAAACCAAAAACCCAACCAACCAACCAACAAACAAACAAAAAACCCACAAACAAACAAACAAACAAACAAAACCAACCAAAAAAAACCACAAAAAAACAAACCCCAAAACCCTGAGGAATCCACATTTCCCTTTACTGGGAAAACAAATCAGTGAAAAATGGACCTGTTTTGATGCCCAAGCTCCAGGCAGATATGACAGAGTCTGCTCGCCTTATCTCTCTGATAAAATCCAGGTGCACTTGACACGCTCAGGTGGAGAGCAGATATTTCAGCCTGGCTCCAGCACTGACAGCGAAATTAATCCACAGGAAATGGGCAGGTTACAAAGGGGCCACAGAGATGATGAAACACCAGGCTTGGAGCAGCCTGGTCTAGTGAAGGTGTCCCTGCCCAGGGCAGCGGGGGAAGGAGATGATTTTAAGGTCCCTTCCAACCCAAACCATGCTGGGATTCAGCGATTCTGAGTTACCAAAGAGCAGCAGCTCTCGGGGCGTTTTAGAGCGTTCCTTTCTTTCTGCTTTCCTTTACCCTCTCTTCGTGAAATCAGCCGTTCCTTTCATTCTGCTTTCCTTTACCCACTCTTGGTGGGATCAGCCGTTCCTTTCTTTCTGCTTTCCTTTACCCTCTCTTGGTAAAATCAGCCGTTCCTTTCTTTCTGCTTTCCTTTACCCTCTCTTGGTGAAATCAGCCGTTCCTTTCTTTCTGCTTTCCTTTACCCACTGTTGGTAAAATCAGCTGTTCCTTTCTTTCTGCTTTCCTTTAGCCTCTCTTGGTGAGATCAGCTGTTGTGAAATGATTCTCAGGGCAGCAAAGACTGAGGGAGCCCAAGGAATGACAAAGCAGGTGGGGGGGGCACTCCGAGGGCAGCAAAGCACAACTTCACCTCAGCGTGGCTGTGCCAAACAGGACAGAAAAGGGGCAGAAAAGGAGCCTCTCAAAACCCTCGCCAGATGTGGATTTCTCTCTCCTGAGGGATTTCAAGCCAGGATGAAGTGTCAGAGATGACAGGAGCCGATCAGCTGGAACAGCTGGCCAGAGAGCACAGATTTCCTGCAGGGAAAGGCAGCTTGTTGTGAGCAGGGAAAACAGAAAACCTGACATGTGTCACCAGGGAAAAGGGAAAAGCACCTTCTGGAGCTGGTGGTGGAGCCTGACCCCAGGCAAGGAGGGGAGCAGGACCTTTCCAAAGGGCTCTTGTGCAGCCAGGCACCGAGGGGCTGTCACCCCTGAGAGCTGGGGGCATCCATCAGGCCTGACACCAAACCCACGGGGTCACTGTGGAGGGCAGGAGTGCAGCAAGGTTTGTGTTCGTTCAGCCAAACAGAGTTTGGGATAAATCCGTGCACGAGCTCAGCCCCTCCCCTCACACAGCACGATGGATGTGTTGAGATCCCGAACACCCAGGGATCACAGTCCCAGCTGGGCTTCAGCAGACGCTTTGTCCTCTGCAAATGGAGCTCTGAAGATGTTCCCAGGTCAGGGCTGAGGGAAAGGCAAAGGACAGCCTGGCTTTGCAGCCTGGTCCTTCTTCCACTGGGTGTCACAGGATTGATTTCAGACCCTGTTCTCAGCTTTTTCATCTGCAAAATCTGTGAATTTTTATTTTGCAAAAGAAGGAATTTCTCCAGCAGATGGGATGGGATGAAAATGCTGCTGTTGAGCCAAGGCTCTTGGGCAAATAACAAACATGAAGTAACATTTGCAAAGGAACTGCACTCAGGGACTGCTGAAACCAAAACTGGACTCAGGGACTGATGAAATCAAGTTCCCTTCCAGGCAAAAGGCCACGCCAAAGCTGGCGCTGGTGTTGGTGTCCCTCACAACAGACTCTTCCTTCCAGGGATGGAATTGGTGGCATCAATAAATGCCATTTCTCCTGCTCCCTGCCAGGGTGAATGTCTGCAGTCAGCTCAAGTCAGGCTGCCAGGTCCTTCCCTCTTACCGTTAGGCCTCCAATTAATGAAGTTTTAATGAACTCAGGGTTCAGAGTTTTCATGGATCAGTGACATATCCTATTAGAAAAATATCCCTGCTCAAGCTGTGGAAGGTTCATGTCCTTCTCCAGAGTGGGGGCAGAAGCTGAGGACTCCAGGGTTGGAATAAGCTGGATTTTATTAACACAATTCATAATTTGGTGAGAAAACTGGGATTGGTACCTGCAGAGCAGGGGAGGCTTCAGCAAGGCTCCAGGTGAGGTCCTGGGCCCAGTGGAATGAAGAGGAATAGGGAATTATTGGAGGGGAATGGTCTGGTGTCACGAGCAATCAGTGAGGGAGGAAGATTTCAGTGTGGCATAAAGCTCATTTTCCATATCCAGCAGCACAGAGTGCCAGGATGGTTTGGGGTGGGAGGACCTCAAAGCCCATCCAGTGCCCCCCCTGCCATGGGCAGGGACACCTTCCACTGTCCCAGGCTGCTCCAGACCCTGTCCAGCCTGGCCTTGGGCACTGCCAGGGATCCAGGGGCAGCCACAGCTGCTCTGGGCACCCTGTGCCAGGGCCTCCCCACCCTCCCAGGGCACAATTCCTTCCCAATATCCCATCCATCCCTGCCCTCTGGCAGTGGGAAGCCATTCCCTGTGTCCTGGCATTCCGGGCCCTTGTCCAAAGCCTCTCTTCATCTTTCCTGTCAGCTCCTTCAGGCACTGCAAGGCCACCATGCAGTCACCCCAGAGCTGCTCTTCTCCAGGTGAACAATCTCCCAGCCTCTCCTCCCAGCAGAGCTGCTCCATCCCCAGCCTGCTGGGCTCTGTTTGGAAGCCCAGCCTTGATTTGCCCCCCAGGTGCTGTCCCTGGGCTCTCCAAGCCCCCTCCAGCAAGGCACAGGGTGGGGGAGCTGAGCTGCCATGTGACAGTTTCTTCAGTTTATTTTAGTGGGACAAGAGCCCTCGAGTGTCACTGAGCTAAGTATTTCTCTAATTCATGCAGAACTGAAGTGCAATTAGCAGCCTGCTGTCACAGGCCTGGGTCAGAGCTCTCTCCGTGATGTGGCTGTTCCAAGGTGGGAGCTCAGGGCTGGGACGTGGCTGAACTCTCCTGACTTGGTGCCAGTCCCCAGCTGCCAGGGCAGGCTCAGGCTGGAGATCAGGGAAAGGTTCTTCCCCCAGAGGGTGCTGGGCACTGCCCAGGCTCCCCAGGGAATGGTCCCGGCCCTGGGGCTGCCAGAGCTCCAGGAGCGTTTGGACAGCGCTGCCAGGGGTGCCCAGGGTGGGGTTGTTGGGGTGTCTGTGCAGGGCCAGGGGCTGGGCTGGGTGATCCCTGGGGGTCTCTTCCAGCTCAGGATATTCTGTGATTCTACATTCAGCTCCCCAGAGACTCGTGGTCAGATCTGCCATAAAGGATACCCCAAGATAAAAGCTAATCCAAACCCTCTGATAAAAGATAATGCAAAGGCATTTATTTACTGTGATATAGCACAGTGAAATCTGGTGATTGGGCAGTTCAGGCAAGGCAGGGAAGGAAAATTCACTGGACCTGCTCCATCTGCTGTGTCCTGTTCTGAGGAACCACTCAGGTTCACCTGTCCCATGTTCCCGGTGTAGATGATGGGATGGAGCTGGTGCTGGGAGGGTTCCCACTGCATTCCCAGCAGGCTCCAGACAAGCGTGTGGAGCTCCTAAATGTGTTCCCAGTGTGCAGCAGCCCTGCCTGTCCCCAGGAGGAGTTTCTCAGGTGAGCTCTTCCCACATTTCCCCTGCACTCTGCCTGTGCTGGGCTCCGTGCTGAGGGCCCAGCTCCCCTCCTGCTTTCCCTGTGCCTCCTGAGCTTTCCTGCAGGAAAAGCTGCTCATTTACCCCGGTGGGGAGGTGCCAGTGCTCCCTCCTCGGTGCAGACTGAGTCAGGCATTAAAATCACTTTCCCAAAGTTTATTTTTCAGCACTGACAGCTGATCTGTATTTTCTGCTCTCTCTCTCTGTTATTGGTAGCTGCCAGGAGCTCACAAATGCCAAGTGAATTGCTGGAGGGGACTTCAGAAGTGATCACCTTGTTTGTACCATGGCAAGGGAAAAAATCATGGGCTCCCAGCACTGGAGTAACTGAGCAGATACTCCAGGCTTTAGTTTCGATGTCGTGGTTTTCAGTTGAATTAATCTGGGTTTCAAACAATGGTTGCTATGTGGAGAGCAAAAGGTGACATAAAAATAATTACAACATGCAAATATAACGAAAGACAAATCCACATCCCAGCACAAGGTGACAGAGAGAAACAAATTCAAAATATTCAAATCATTTCTGTCCTTCCTTCCCATCCTCTGAGCCTTGGTGCACCAGCACCAATTTTTCACATCCTCTGCTCTGGAACTGCTGAACTGAGCTGCAGCAGGGGAGGGGTTTTGCGCTGTCTTTCTGTCTCTGGCTGATTTTGAGATTCACTGACGTCCTTCGGGGCTCTGGACTTGTCAGGAGAGGTCCCTGACAGGCACCAGGGGAGCTCCACCGTCACCTCTCAGCAAATGTGTGCTCGTGGGAGCCAGGGGCTCGGGGGGCAGATGGGCTGGGCTTTAGGGAAAGCCTGGTTTCTACAGCCTGGAGAAACAGCCCCAGATGTGTTCGTGTGCCTTGGCTGGGCAGCTGCTGGGGCTGGGGGCACTGGGCAGGCCCCACTGGGACACACTGGGGGTGGCACTTCCACCTCCTCTCTGTCAGCTCCTGGGCCCCGTTAGCAACATCAGGAGGTTCTGGCATTTCAAATTTGTTATTTCTGCCTTCTCCTTCTCAAAGTGCCAGTTTGACAAATCATGACTTTTCCCTGCACAGCTGAATTTCTCCTGCTTTAGGTGAATTTCTCACTGTGGAAAAAAATGGTCTTTTCAATATTTCATGTCTTCCAAATGAGAAGGTGCCAGTCCTGAGGTCCTGGGATATTCCAGACCATGTGATGTCAGCTCAGATATGAAAGCTAAGAAAAGGGGGAGGAGGGGGGATTTTTTTATTTACAATGGTTGCCTTTGGGGCAACCACTCCAGGGGCTGGAGTCCTTCCTGGGAAGTGGCTGGACATCACCTGCTGATGGAAGTAAAGAATAAAAGCTTTGGGGTTCTTTCTCTTTTCCCTTTTGCTTTAGAGGGTGGGGAGGCCCTGGCACAGGGTGCCCAGAGCAGCTGTGGCTGCCCCTGGATCCCTGGCAGTGCCCAAGGCCAGGCTGGACGGGGCTTGGAGCAGCCTGGGACGGTGGGAGGTGTCCCGTGACAGGGGTGAGCTTTGAGGTCCCTCCAACCCAACCCAACCCAACCCAACCAAACCCAACCCAACCCATCCCATCCCATTCTGGGGTTCCATGATTCTATCTTAGCTGTGGCTGGTGCTGCACAGCAGGATTAGAAGCTCTCTTTGCTGCCTCATTGTTATTATTTTTTGTTAACCGCCATCAGCAGTGCCACGGAAGCCTCAAGTCCCCTACAGCAGCTCTGGGTCTGCCTTGTAAAGCCTTTTTAATTATTGTGTCCTTCGTGCAGTTCAGGAACAGGTCTCACCTTCTAATCCACTTCTCCCGGCGTTCTCAAAACATTTGTAGCTCTTAAGTAAAAAAATTGGTTTCCTCTGGCTGAGGGCTTTCAGGAGACAGCAGCAGCAGCAGCAGGGCCCATTCATTCACCTCACTCGTTTCTGCTGCCTCATCCCATTCAGGAGCAGATTAAAGATTGTTTCTGTGGGCAGGGATCCGCAGCAGCCTGTGAAAAATGGAGAAAAGGCCCAAGGGTCGGACTCAGTCTGGCTGGTGAAGTAGACAGGGAGGTTGTTTTTGCAAGGCCTCGGCTCCCCTCCCTGCACGCCCGCCGGTGCTGTCAGGTTTGTCATTACTGTCACAGGCTGCTGCCTGTGCGGCTGTGCCCTGGCACCTGGCGTGGCACGAGCCTCACTGGCACACACAGAGCTCCCCTCCCACCCTGGTGCTGCCTGGATCAGGAATTCCGGCATTCCCAGACGCAGGAGCCGCTGCCCCTGAGGGTCCCCCTGGGGTGCAGACCCCCTTCCCTGCTCTGATGGAGGAGCGTTTTGCGGGGCAAAGATGGAAGGATTTTTTTCCCTTGGAATATCTGGAGTTTTGGCACAGCCCACACAGTGAACTGCCCCCAAACCCCCTTGCTGTGCTCCCACTGACTGAGCAGAGGGGGAAGAGCTCAGCCTGGAATCCCCTGCCTGCAGAAGGACACACGGACAGCACCATCAGAGCAGTTTCACCTCAGCCCACGGCTGGATCTACCCCGGGACAGGAACCCACGGGAGCTCCAGATCTGTGCGGGAGGCAGAAGGCGGTCGGTGCCGAATGGGAATTTAGCCCTCATTAAATGTGAGGAGTTTGCTGCCCCAGAGGCTGCCCCAGGCCTGGCTTGGAAGGTCTGGAAGGTGCAGCCCTCGTTAGGGATTCCCTTTGATTAGGATCAGCCTGGGGCGAGGCCTGGCTGCTCTAAACCCAGCCACAGAAATTGCTGGGGCCTCTTAATTTGTGCTGCAGCCTCAGAGCATTCGCTAATTAAAAAACCACCAAACCACCACTTCTCCGTGGTTTACTAAACTATTTCAAGTTACCCGAATGGGGCCAGGATTAATATTCCCGCTGTGTTTGCTGTGGAGGTGGTGCCCGTCAGGGGGCCGATTTCTCTTAGCCCAGTTTAAGAACCATTAGATCTCGGCTGGGAAGTGGAGAGGCACAGCCAAAGAGCCACTCCCCTGCTCAAATCATGGCTCCAAAGTTAGTCTGGGTCTAGTAAAGGCTGGGACCAGCCTCACCAGGGGTGAGACCAGCAGAGGGAATTACATCTGCAGGTTTGTTCTTGGATGGAAAAGGTCTCTTTGCAGCCCAGCCCCAGCAGCATTTCCCATCCCCAGAGCCAAATGTGTCCCCACGGGCTCCTGCCAGACACGTGGAGGCCACACCAGCCCCTGTCCCAGGAGTCACGGAGCCAGCAGCTTTAAGGGATGCTCCAAATCCGCACGGAGCATTATGGGATATCCCGAGTGGGGAGGGACCCCAAGGACCATCGAGGTCAACTGCTGGCCCTGCACAGGACAGCCACAAAATCCCTCCGTCCCTGTCCCTGGGAGCATACATACATATATATATATATATATATTTATAGCAGCATATGTATTTGTGTGTGTGTGGATACACATTTTATACTTTATTATCGTCATATCCCAGAGTGGTTTGGGTTGGAAGAAACCTTAAGACCATAAAGTTTTAAACCCCTGCCATGGCAGGGACACCTCCCACTGTCCCAGGCTGCTCTCAGCCCCAGTGTCCAGCCTGGCCTTGGGCACTGCCAGGGATCCAGGGGCAGCCACAGCTGCTCTGGGCACCCTGTGCCAGGGCCTGCCCACCCTCACAGGGAACAATTCCTTCCCAATATCCCATCCATCCCTGCCCTCTGGCACTGGGAAGCCATTCCCTGTGTCCTTCCATCCCTTGTCCCAAGTCTCTTCCCATCTTCCTTGTTGGCTTCTTCAGGTCCTCGAAGGCCACAGTGAGGTCACCCCAATTCTTCTCTTCTTCAGGCTGAACAATCCCAATTCTCCCAGCCTTTCCTCACAGGAGAGGTGCTTCACCCCTCTAAGTAACAATAACAATAACAATAACAATAACAATAACAATAACAATAACAATAACAATAACAAAACAACAACAATAATAGTAGTAATAATAACAATAACAACAATAATAATACTAATAATACACAACAAGACAGTACATTTCTCCATACAGATATATCTGCACCCATGCACAAAGCCCAGCTGCTCCGCAGACTCCAGGCGTTTTTGGGGTCACATCCCGGTTGTGGCAGCGTGGGCAGAGCCCCTCTGCATCTGCCCTGGGGGTATTCAAGGCATGCAGAAGGTCAAACAAAGGCCTTGTTTGTTACTCAGAGATTGTCAGGGGCTGCCCCAAACAAGAAATCAATGAAACACAGACCTGGTGCTCTGGGTTAGTGCTGGAACTGGGGTCAGTGCAGACCTGGTGCTTTGGGCCATGGTTAGTGCTGGAACTGGGGTCAGTGCAGACCTGGTGCTCTGGGTTAGTGCTGGAATTGGGGTCAGTGCAGACCTGGTGCTTTGGGCCATGGTTAGTGCTGGAATTGGGGTCAGTGCACACCTGGTGCTTTGGGCCATGGTTAGTGCTGGAATTGGGGTCAGGCCTGTGGTTGGACTCAAGGATATTTTCCAGCCTAAATGATTCTCTGATTCTTTGAAGCTTTTGGGGTTGCAGAATTAATTTTCAGCACACGAGGCAAAGTCCTGCTCCACCTGGAGCCCTCAGCAGCCCCAGCTGCCCTTTCCGGGTGGTTTATGTGGGAAACCTGGGTGGAAGTGCTCTCGCAGCTCAACCCTCCCTGCCAGAGCAGCCAGTCCCACCTCTTGTTGAGCAAAGTGGCTTTAAAGGACCTTGCAGGTCCCCAGAGTGGCCCTGCTCCCATCGTCACTGCAGGGCCCCCTGGCCTCACCCACCTGCAGGGCAGCAAGGCCACCCTGGGGCCCCAGAGAGGAGCCTCCCCCTCTTTTGTTTTAAAGCAGAGCTGATGTGAAATGAAGTGACCAGAAGTGCTATTTCAGCATTTCACTCCTTCAAGGAACAAGCCCTTCCCATGGGGCCATTCCTGCACGGAGCAGAGGAGCCCAGGCCAGGCAGGACACAGAAGTACCTGGGAATGAGGCTCTGCAGGCAAGGCAGACACAAATTTGGGAGATTGGGATCAGGGAGACTCAAGGAACTGGTTGGGATTCATTCCCTGCAGGAATTTTAAGTCAGGAAGGAAGCTACAGGTTGGATTGGATCAGGTCCACTTTCCCTTCCAGCTGTGTCGTGGGACAGCATCCTCCAGCTCCAGGGGTCCCTCAGGAGCTGCAGTGCCCAGTTCCTGGTGCTCTCCAGAGCTCCCACTCACGGCAGCACCTGGAGTTTGAGCCTCAGCACAGTTTGTGTTTCACTGCTCACATCACACTGAATTATTCCGAGGCTCATGAGCAGCTCCATTGATTTCTCCTAATTATAAATCCTATAGAAAGTTTCCAGCTTGCCACAGTCCCTGTTTTCCTCTCCGCGGAGTCAATAAAAGTTAAGAGTTGCTCCCTGGTTCCTGTCATTACCACAATAAAACCCGCAGTAATTGAAAAGTGAATCAGAGAAATTGCCGGGTTGGAGAGCAGGGATAATTGGAATTACTCGGGAGCCCAAGCAGAGCTTGTCCCTGCCTGCCCCGAGCTGGAGCCATCCCGGACACTCTGCCAGGGTGACACAGAGCTCAGGGAGGACGGGTGTCCTGCAAGGAGCAAAGCAGGAGCAAGGACCACGCTCCTGCCAAGAGACCAAAAAACCTCTGCGCAAATTCACAGATTCACAGAATGTTCTGACTTGGAGGGGGCCCCCAAAGATCACTGAGTCCAACTCCAATGAGCCAGCGAGGGCGATTTTGAACCCCAGCTGAGGTTGTTCCACTTCCTAAAAGACACAAATGACAACAAAACAATTAAAAAAGATCATTTCTCTCTCTATTAGCGTAACATTTAAAAGCAAGAGCTGGAGATGCAGCAGCAGCTGAGAATTTATCAAGAGGACAATTCCTTCCCTCCAGACAGATTTTAACTGGTACAGGAGGACCCCACACCCCTCGAGTCATTACTGCTGGCACAGTTTGAGGATGAGCTGATCCCCACAGCTGTGTTTGTGCTCCAGCTTGGAGCACAGGCAGGAGGACAAGACTCTGCAAAAGCTTTTCAGTGGCAATGCTGGGAGAGAGGGAGAGCAGCAATGAGAGGCTGAGGGAGCTGGGGCTGGGCAGCCTGGGCGAGAGGAGGTTGTGTGGAGAACCCCACAGAACCTCCCAGGGTCTGCAGGGGACACAGGGAAGCCAGAGAGGGACCCTGCACCAGGAACTGGAGGGACAGGACAAGGGGAATGGGGACAAACTGATGGAAAGCAGGTTTAGATGGAATATTGGCCCCGGCACAGGGTGCCCAGAGCGGCTGTGGCTGCCCCTGGATCCCTGGCAGTGCCCAAGGCCAGGCTGGACGGGGCCTGGAGCAGCCTGGGACAGTGGGAATTGTCCCTGCCCATGGCAGGGCGGCACTGGATGGGCTTTAAGGTCCTTCCAAGCCAACCCATCCTGGGATTCTCATCACTCCTGAGCTGCTCAGCCTGAGGTTTTCTTCCCTGACCACCGCTCATTTGCACTGCACAGATGCAAAATCATTCATCCTCCAAGGGGTTAACGAAGGAAAATAAGTGCTTAATCTGGACCCTGCAATGTTCCCATATATCCCTGTGTGTGCAGGGAGATTTGCACACATCCATCTGCTTTTATCCAGCATCCACACAAACACCGAGTTCCCCAATTCCCTTCACTGACTTCCTGCACCGATCCCAACCCTGCTGCAGGAAATGTGCAGGGAAGTGGACAGCAGGGGCAAGAGACAAAGTTCCCAGCTCTGTCCAGATGAAAAGCATTTCTGTGAACAGCAGGGCTGACGGGTTTGGTGTTTCTGCTGTCCTCGTTCCTCAGGGATTCAGCCAAAAATAGCCAGCGCCCCATTGTCACCAGTGGCTCCTTGGTGCCCACTTCAAAGCTGGGCTGCAAATCCCCCTGGGATTTAATCACCAATTTCCACCCTGCTTTGTTGTGCGTGAACAAATCTCACCAGCCCTGCTCTGCTGTCTTTAATGTTGAAAGGGGAGCAGCTGTGCTCTTCACATCCTGTTCCACGACAAAAAGCGTTTCTCCTGGCAACTGAAGGTGTGGAAATTCGGGATAATTCCTCTGGTTGCCTTGCAGCAATGCTGGGGGTGTTGCTGGAGGTTTGCAGGGGGCAGTGAGGCTGCGCAGGGTTCCCAGCCCTCCTGGGTGGCTTCCTGCAGTGCTGATGGCATGGGGGTAAATCCAAGGATTTCTCACCCAACACCCCATCCTGCATTCCTTTGGTCTTCATCCCAGGAAACTCCAACCTGAAATGGAGCCCCAGCAATGGCAAACCCATAATTCCATCCCCGTGGTCACTTCCTACCTGCAGGGGCAGCCCCTCAGCACGTGGTGACCCCATTCCAGCTCGTCAGGGCTGATGTTCCACCTCTGCTGGAATTCTCTTCCAGTTCCTGGCTCAGGGGCAGTTCTCTGAGGCCAATAGAAATCTGGGGTTTGCTGTAGTTTGTGGGTTTGGTTTTTATGCCTTAAAGGGAATCAGAATCACAGAAAGGCTTGGGGTGGGAGGGATCTCAAAGCCCATCCAGTGCCACCCCTGCCACGGGCAGGGACACCTCCCACTGTCCCAGGCTGCTCCCAGCCCTGTCCAGCCTGGCCTTGGGCACTGCCAGGGATCCAGGGGCAGCCACAGCTGCTCTGGGCACCCTGTGCCAGGGCCTCCCCACCCTCCCAGGGAACAATTCCTTCCCAATATCCCATCCATCCCTGGCAGTGGGAAGCCATTCCCCTGTCCTGTGCTGCCTGGTTTGTCCTGTTCTCCCCAGGCTGGGGAAGGAGTGGGAATTTCCTGCTGCACCCCTACTCTCCAGTGGCAGAAGTGGGCGTGAGCTGGCATCGCCCTCCCTGCACCGGGGCACCGAGCCAGAGGGGTTTGGCCTTTCCGGGTTTCCTGAGGGTGGGT
>VZTF01003066.1:145009-208372 GCA_013397755.1 Cnemophilus loriae
CCCTCCCCACACCTGGACCTTCCCCTTCTCCCCACTGGACCTTCCCCTTCTCCACACTGGACATTCCCCTTCTCCACAGCTGGGTGAGCTGGCTCAGGTGCTGAGGAGTGTTTTACAGGTAATATCACCATCGGTACACACCCATGAGATTTCTGGCATACAATTATGCCATTATGTGATAATGAGGTCTTTATGACCATGAAATATCCCTCAGTATCAATGTGGAGGCACACCTTGCATCTCTCAGCACACACAGTTTACCCCAAATATAACATTTGTATTATAGTCAGGGCCAAGTGCAGGATTTCCTCAGCTCCCTCTGAACACTGAAGTCATTTGCAGGATGTCACATCCAGGGGAAGGACACACGCAGGGCAGAGGCACAGTTCTGCCCTCAGCTTTATCTCTGTTTTTGTCAGTGCTCAGGGCAGGGCAGTGAAGGCTGTGTGATTTCATGGGACACGGGGAAAGGACAATTTGCAGCAACGTTGTGCTCCCAAAGGTTTACAGTCCGGCAGCCTTTTCCTGGCAGTTCCCTTCGTCCAACACTCGGGACACAGAGCGGGTAGCACAGCAGCGTCGGTGGTTACAGGGACTGGTGCTGCTTGCCAGGGGGCTCCACCCTCATCCCTGACCCTCAGATCCCCGGGATGCAGGCAGCAGCTCCTCCCTGCCCACCCTGCCCCGCTCAGCTCGGCTTGGCAATGACAAACTGACCTGTTAAACCAAAAATAACCGCAGGCAGCCGGAGCAAGCCACCATCACTCACCTGTGGCAGGGCTGGGACAGGGCCACTATAAATACACTGCTGCTGTCCTTGGGAGGAACTGTTTCCTGCAGGAGAGAAGGCTCCCAGTGCTGGGAGCACATCCCAAACCCAGTGTGGGCATCGTGGCCTGGAAACAGCCTGGCCCCATTAACCCCAGTTCCTGCTGCAGCAGTTCTGGGGTCACTGGTCTGTGCCAGTGAGGGAGTTCTCCTCACCAGCCTGTCCTGGGTGTTGAGAAGATGAACAATGACCCAGCCTTGATTTGCCTTTGCCTCGTGAGGTCTGATGGATGTTGGAAACCTCTGGGTCGCTTTTCCCCCTAAGAAGGGTTGAGGATTCCTCCGGAGGAGCCTCAGGCTCTGCCCATGTCCAATGAACCAGCTCCACATCCAACCCCCAGCGTGTCCCATGGGTGTCAAAAGCTCCCCCTGGCACCCAAATGTTGGCATCCAGCCCTGGGATAATGCCAGCTGTGAGAACCAGCAGGAGAAGCAGATTCTGTGCTCAAAGATTATGGATTTAGAGAGAGAACTGAGGGCAAACCCTGCCCAGTAAGCAGGGGTGGTTAAATGGAACCTCAGGTTCAAGAGGGCAGCACGTAGGGAAGAACATCAGGAATTCCAGCTCCTCTGTCTCCCTGTGGATCTCAAGGGAGCAGGGGAATGCTGATACCCATCTCCTTGCTGGAGGAATTCCCAACCAACAGCAAGAGGGTCTGGCTGGGCCTGCAGCCCCTCCCCAGACAGAAAGATTTCCTTTCCCTCGGGGTTGTTTGTAGGTAATTTGGTGTTTGGTGTCCCTTTGGTGGGTAAAGAGCAGTAACGGGGACTCCCCTGCATCCCGCTGCCTTCAGGCTCTGTTTCACAACAGAACCCTCAAGAAGTTGTTCAATTCAGGAACATTTCTGCAAAAACACAGAGCATGTTTTACTCTTCCTCTGAAGAGGTGAGTTTGTCATCCCAAAAAACCCTTGCCCAGCCTCGGGCTGCTGTTCCCATCGCCAGCCCCACCCTGACAGCAGTGCTGGTGGTGTCAGTGGTTTCTCTGCTGCCTGGGAGTGCTTTCAAAGTACAGAAATAATAGAAAAATACATAAAGAAGTAACTACAGCTGGGCAGGAACGAGCTTTTCAAAGCACCAGGGCACCGTGCACAAAGCCAAGGAGCCACAGCATTGATCCTGTGTGGTTTAGAAAAGCCAGGGAAGGAACCCAGGAGCAGAGCAGTGCAAGCAGAGAGTGAGGAACTGGGGAGAGCTGCTGGCAGGGGGGATTTCACTCCCTGCCCAGAACACACTCACGTTCCCTGCCCGGGGCAGGATGACTCCAGCCCTCCCTAAGGAGGGTTCTGTGCCTCTGGCTCTGAGCTGGGATTAGGGCACAGGCACTGCTGAACACCAGCCAGAGGAGGTGATGGGGGAGAAAACTGGGATTCGAAACCCAGCACCCAGGGCTCTCTGTGCCTTGAGGTTCAAGACTGGCTCAGAACAAGGGTTTTTTCCACGTATTCTAAAAGTATTCTCCTGCAGCTTTCCAAACATAGGCACCTGGAGTCCCTGGTTGCATTTTAGGTTTGTTTCGTGGTTGTTGTCAACCACCTGAAAGTCTCCCGTCATCACAAGCCCATCCACGAGGAAAAGGTGACAGGGACATCCCTTCTCAGGCCAAACCATGCCCAGAGAGCAAAGCAAGGCCCGGAGCAGCCGGGCAGGGCTGTCCACCCTGCGTGGGATGATTTCCTGCCTTTCCCTGACTGACCTGGACAGGCCGCTTGGATGAGGGTCAACGAGGCCAAGTGCCAGGTCCTGCACCTGGGTGACAACAGCCCCATGGAACGCTCCAGGCTGGGGCAGAGGGGCTGCAAAGCTGGGAAAGGCCCTGGGGTGCTTGTGCCAGTGGCTGGACATGGGCCCAGGTGTGCCCAGGTGGCCAAAAAGGCCGATGGCACCTGGGCTGCACCAGGACCAGGGCAGTGCCTGTCCCCTGTGCTGGCACTGCTGGGGCACCTCCAGTGCTGGGGACAGTTCTGGGCTCCTCAGGACAACACAGACCCTGAGGGGCTGGAGCGTGTCCAGGGAAGGGAGCGGAGCTGGGAAGGGGCTGGAGCCCCAGGAGCAGCTGAGGGAGCTGGGAAAGGGGCTCAGCCTGGAGAAAAGGAGGCTCAGGGGGGACCTTGTGGCTCTGCACAACTCCCTGACAGGAGGGGGCAGCCGGGGGGGTCGGGCTCTGCTCGCAGGGAACAGGGACAGGAGGAGAGGGAACGGCCTCAGGCTGGGCCAGGGGAGGCTTACATTAGAAAACAGGAAAAATTTCTTCACTGAAAGGGCTGTCCAGCAGTGGTGGAGTCCCCATCCCTGGAAGTGTCCAAGAAGTGTGGATGTGGCACTTAGGACATGATTTAATGGTGACCACGGTGGTGCTGCTGGGGTGATAATTGGGCTTTTCCAGCCATAACCATCCTAGGACTGTCTGGGGGTACCCTCAAGGCCTTTGCAAACGAATCTCCACAGTGGCCCAACACCACACGTGGTTCTGACATTCAGATGTGGGGAGGCCAAGAGAGTCATGAACTGGCTTTATTAAGTCACAGCATGAATTCTCACTGATGAGCTTAGCAAAAAGTAAAATTGAATAAAACAAGTGCTAAAAATCCCAACTCTATCTGGTTTTTAATTGCTGCTCTCACCTCTTTTGACAATTATTCTGCAAGCCTTCACTTGGAAAGGTTCTTAATAAATCTCATTTGGCTTAAGCACAGAAAACCTGAAACACTTTGGAAAAGTGACTCACGTACCATGGATACTCCTGGGAATTGTCACAGTGAGGGCCTGAGTGTCATCAGGGAGCACTTCTTGATTTTCCACTCATTCCCAGTTGACCTGGATGAGTCGGAGGGATTCACACCAGGTCAATAATTGCTACTAAAGAACTTTAGAGACAACTGAGTTCTAACTGAAAGAGGGGAAGTTTAGGTCAGAGAGTGAGAAGGAATGCTCCCTGTGAGGGTGCCCAGAGCAGCTGTGGCTGCCCCTTCCCTGGGAGTGCTCAGGGCCAGGNCAACCCAACCCAACCCAACCCTTTCTATGATTCCAGCTTCACAAAGAGCTTAAGAGGAATACACAGCTAACCCCAAATATCCCTGTGACCATTTAAAAGGAGTAAAAGGCACGATGAGGGAGGGGAGTTCCTGAAGGGTCAGGAAGGATTGGGATGGGCTGGGTTGGAAGCCCCGGGAGGTCGGGTGGGTTGTTTGGGAATGTCCCAGCAGGGTTAGAGTGAGGACAGGAGGGTTCTAATGAGAGCCCAGGAGCGTTCCTGAGCTGCTCCAGGTGGGAACACAAGCCCCGCCCCGTGTGACCGCCGCTCTTGTCCCCGCAGTGCACGCCCAGAAGCAGAACCGCCAGACGTGCGTGCGCAAGAGCCTCATCTGCGCCTTCGCCATGGCCTTCATCATCAGCGTGATGCTGATCGCGGCCAACCAGATCCTGCGCAGCGGCATGGAGTAGTGCTGGCACGGCTGGAATGGTCCTGGCAGCGGGATGGCGGCCATGCATGCGCACCCGGGAGAGCTCCCGCCCCGATCCCACGGCACCGACACGCGGGCACAGCCGGCGCCTGCAGCAGGAGCCTGAGCCAGCAGCGTGTCCTGTGAACCAACCACATCCTTTTGGCAGGGACATCAAAGGGCTGTTCTAATGCTTTAAAGGTTTTGTTTCCTAATGCAATAATCCCATATCCAGGAGTCCCGAATTATTGCTTCGAAACAGCAATGGCAACGCCGAGGAGGCTCGGATCCGGCGCTCTGCGGTTTGAAGGAGGCCCAGCCTCGTGACTGGTCCTTATCCCAGGGCCCCGTGACTATCCCAGGGAGCTCCCGCCGGGCCCACATTCCCAGGAAGTTGATCGTAGCATTGCCACAAGCAAGTCCTGTTCCTTTTGTTCCACGTGTTCCAGCTTCACTTTCCTTTTCCCTTATGACCATGCCATGGAGTTAACGGCATTAGAGGGGAGCTAGAGCATCCTTGTACAGTATTTTCTGAGGAAGAAAGGGGAGAATTTGCCAGCACCATACAAAATGTCTATTTTTTGCTTCATCGACTCCACCTTTGACACGAGACTGTGGGGTAGCAGCAGTCTGTTGGCCGTTTTTTTCTGACTGTGAATCAGGGCTTGAGGAGCACCCCTTGTTTTCCCACCTGGGCATTGCTGAACTTGTGCAAAGTCTTCCAAGGGACTCTGCCACCACCAGCGCCAGTTAAACCTCCCTCTCCTCAGGCCTCTCTGCATATCCAACATTTGCTCTCCAGCAGTTTTGCCCTTCTTCTTTATTGATCTTCAAGAATTTTTTGCCAGGTGAAAATCCTGAGGGAAGCTCTTCCCGAGCCTTCCTCTCCTCTCCTTGCCTGCATAATTTTAATTTATTCCATTTCATGTGGCCTGGTTATGATCTGCAGCGAAACCTCCATGGCAGACATTGTCCTGTGGAGGAGGTTTTATTTTCACCCACATAGTAAAGTGTGGATTGGACCAGCCAACTTCCCCATTCCCTCCCAGGATCCATCCCACCACCCCCATGCCACGGGCAGGCTCCAGAGGGGGCCACAGGAAAAGCCGAGCGCAGCAGGAGAAGGAGGAACCAAACCTGAGCCACCCCCCTGCGTTCAAAGCGTGTCAGACTTCCAGATCCGGGGAGCGTCGGGTGCTTTCCCTGGAATACATTTTAAGGAGCAGCAAGGAGAAGATGGAATGATCAGAGCAGGGACACCACACGGGGAGCCAGGATTACTCGGGGAGGTGTTTTTCCTTCGAAACTTGGCACAAATCCCTGCATTTCCCTTTGGATGAACAGTGCCCCTGGGTGCCACCCCAGGACAGAGGCGATCCGCTGCCCTCGTGGGAGGGCTTTCCCAGCTGGTGACCATGGAGTGCTCCGAGGGAGTTCCATGGAGGCACTCGGGGGTTGGAGCGGGATGGCTGTGCTGGGAGGGCTCCAGGCACACCCAGGAACCCTGAGATGTTGCTTCTGGCAGCGGAGGTGACTGTTCCCTGTGCCACAGGAGGGGCAGGATGGCTCCCCAAGGGGCTGCTGCCCTCATCCCACGCTGCAGCCGTTGACTTACACTGGATCCATCCCCAACACTCATTCCAGGTCTTTCTTTTCTGCCAGTCTGAGTGACACCATTTACCTGTACTTTTAGCAGTCTAATTAAAAAAACCTGCTGCTCGTTGTCCTGTCTCCCTCCACCCCTTTAGACTCAAGTCACTTTTAGGTGTCTCAGTCTCCCACCTCCCCCTTTTCCTGCCATTTTCCTGGTGTCCCCTCCATCCCAAAGACGACTCCTTTTCCACAGCAGCTGAGTTGGTTTTTTCTGCCTTTCCCAAACACACAACTCCTGCATTTCTGTTCTGCTGTGACTAATAGAGGTGAACTGCAGAATACTCCATTAAAAAAAAAGATTCTGTCTCCCAGAAGATGGAGAGATTTCCATTTGCTACAGGGCAGCAGCAGAATATCTGTGGGATATTCTGGCATGGGATTCTCAGTGCCGGGGAGCCCAGGCATGTTTTCTGTGCTGGACATTGCAGATAATGAGCTTGGAGAACATTTTAAGGAAACTCATCCCCACTTTTAGGTCTCAGGGGTCTGTGGAAAGGTGGCAGCAGTGGGAAAAAAGCCTAAACCTTCCTTGCCACCGAGGAATACTCATTTTCTCCCTGGGATTGTGGTGGAGTGCGTGTGGGCAGAAGGAGGTGGAGGGGAGGGATGGGGAGAGCAGGGGGCAGGGCGGTGCCTCCGCTGAGCCCAAACCCACAACCCCAAACCCACAACCCCAAACCAGGCATTTCCCCACATTTCCTCACCCATGTGCCACAAACCCCAGCAGACTCCAGGCCCGGCAGCACCTCATGGACAATGATTGTCTGCATTCCGTGAAGCCTTCTGGAAGGCTCCAGAATTCCTCCTGCACGCTCCATAAACCCTTGTAAATAGAGCCATTCTCCAGTCCAAGCCTTCCCCTCGCAGCTCCATTTGTAAAACCAAACCTATAATGAATATATTGGTAAAAGCCATAGCCTGGTGTCAGTAGAGTTCATTGCACAACTCCCCACTGATTTTACTGGGTACAGGATTCTGGGGGCTCTGGGGTGTGATTTTTCTGTAAGGAACCTCACTTTTCCATTACGAATCAGGGTCATGTCTTGCCAGAGGTCTCCTTTCTCTTCCTAGAGCAGCCTTCCTCGATCTCCAGGCGTTGTGAAGAGATCCCTTCTTTAATCAGTGACTCGTGGCAATGCAGGATGGATCAGGCCAAGCTATTCCATCCTTTCCTTCCCCACAGCCTTCCCATCCTTCCCATCCAGCAGCACTGGATGTCTCCTACCTCCCTCCCTGGCTCCATTTATGTAACATCCATTTATCTCCTTTTATTTCTTTCCTTCTACACAAGAGGAAAAATAGGGCTTTTTGCTGCTTTTACAGACAGGAGGTAAAAATAGAGCAGTAAAATTCTGATTGGAACCTGATGGCAAAAGCTGAGGGGGGAGAAAGCAGAAGAATCAAAGACATAAAAATAAAAACCCCACATCCCATACTTTAAGGAAAAAAACCCTTATTTAAGTGCTAATTAACATACTTTAAAAAATACCCAGACTGCAGCAGAGCTGTCAGAAAAAGCTCTAAACTTCTGCTCTTGCCAGTTCCAGGAGGATTGAAGTGTCTTTTCAGCCCTGCAGTTCTGGAGGAACAGGAGATTGCCATGGCAACGCTGGCTGTTCGTGACATGGGTGCCACCGTGGCGGAGCGCACACGATCCCAGACTTCCAGGGATGGGCACACAGCTCCCAGCAGTGGGACAGGGGTTTTTCATGGATTAGGAAATCATTAGGAATTCGTGAGCAACTCTGTTGGCTTGGCCACGCAAAACTGTGTGCAGTTAAGGGGACTGACATGCAGGAAAGGCTTCAAGAGGGACGTGATGATTTCAGCCTGAGAGAGGCTCCGGTTTCATCCAGGAGGGAGTGAAACCCACTCAGCCTGAGCACTGCCTGTCCCGGGCTTGCTAAGGACACTTTGGGAAGGTTCTCCATGTGGGGATCGAGCTCTGGTGGGAAGGATTTGGGTTCCTGCTCCTGCGAGGCTGCACCCCTGATCACTGACCTCGGCTTCAGGCACTGGCTTCAGCAGGGATCCTGATTCCCTGCTCCTGGAGAAGCCAGCAGAAGGAACAGCAGGCTCCTGCATGCTGAAATAATTTGGAGGCCGTGGGGACGTGAATTGCAGCAAAAGCTGCTGAAGGAACACTGCTCACCTGTCAGAGCCAAAGCCACACCTTCAGGGCAGCCGTGAGGAAACCACAGCTGGGGAGCGTCCAGGCAGGACAGCTGCAGTGGCTTTGTCCCGTGCAGGGCCAGGAGCTGGACTTGAGGTCCTCGTGGGTCCCTTCCAACTCAGGATATTCCATGATGGTGGTGCTGGTGGCCCTGGAGAGCCAGATCCTGCTCACAGCCAGTGACACCTGGGAGCTGTGTCACCTGTGCCACCCACGGGAGCCTGGCCCCTCCACGAGTCCACCACTGAGGAGGAATTTCTGATCAGAAACAATGTCAACATAACTGAAAGATTGAAACTAGGAAGGCTTGGCTTTGTTAGGACTGTGTTCTCACGCTGTGGGAGGCGGTGTGGAATTAAAGAGAGTACACAAAATCATTCTCCGTCCTGCTTGATGGGCACCCCCAAATCCCCCAGTCACTGTCAGCACCTGGGACGGTGGTCACAGACCCAGGTCCAGGGTGAGCAGGCGGGTGGGAGGTAGGACAGCTCCTGTCCCTGCTCCCCGGTGAGCCAGAGCTGAATATCGGGGTGTAATCCAGTTCATTTGAGAGATTCCATCCCGGTTATCCAGAGGTTTCACCTGCTGGACACGTGCACTGGAAGGGCTGGATGTTGGTTGCTTTAATTCCAGCAGCTTTGTAAGAAAGAGCTGTACATGGACACCCTTCTTTTGAAGCTGGGGCCGAGTAAAGAGGGGTCTTAAATCCAGAACTCAGGGAGGAAGCAAGCAGTGCAAGCCAAGGTAGAAAGCATTCCCAAGGAGGCCACACAGGATGGCTGAAATCTGTTTGGACGAGCCGAGTACCCACTGGTCCTTTCTTCCATGGAAAGCACAGGAATATCGTGTCCCACAGCCCCACTCTGCACCCTCCTGCCTGTTGCAGAAGAGTGGAACATCTCCTGGGCCACCCCTGGCACTGGGAGCGGCTCCGGGTGACTGGGAGCGGCTCCATTCTCAGCGAGGGCCCCGGGACAAGGGGACTCTGAGCTTTTCCCATGGAAAACTCGTCCCCTGCAGTGCTGGGAGCTGCCAGGGCTGTCACCACCCCGAGGTGACAGGAGCACAGCCCCCGTCAGCCCTGGATCAGAGAGGGGAGAAGCAGTGGGAGGAATTACATTAAAATCTCTAAGAATGAAGATTTTACCCACCCCTGTAATCCATGATTTAGTTCCTGCTTTATGGATGAGCGTTTGAAAGAAGAAAAACCAACTCTTCTAAAATGAGAATCTGATGAAGTGTCATTTTTTCTTGGCTCTGAATCATGCTTCCATTCCACTGATGAAGATGTACAGAACTTGCTGGGTTTCAATCTATTATTTTACCCTCTTGTGCTCTGACAGTGCAATTACATTTCCCTGGCATCACTTAAAACCTGTTCCTTTCCCAGGACTTTAATGCAGAAAAAGAAAAGTTTCACAACATTTCCATCTCTTTATATCGTTGGCTGTTACCAGGACTGGGTCTGTATTTCTCCAGTTCACGAAGAACATTTTAGGCAGCTCTAGGAAGTGCAGGAGCTTCACCAAGAGCAAGATGGGCACAAAATCTAACACCCTTTTAATTGGAAGTGTGCTCCACTTCCACTTTTCTAGTGGCAAAAGTCCGGAAAACTGCTGTAATTTGGCATCTTCACTACGAAATAATTGCAGCCCCAGAAGAGGGAGAAAGGAGAAAAAAGAAATCCTCTGGATCTGGAGCTCAGTACTTGACAGTTTGATGATGAAAGTACTGCAGGGTTTTTTTATTTTCTCTCAAGACAGACCAAAATACTTTGTAGCCTTGAAAACCATTGCTAAGTGAAATTGCCATTTTCCACCCAGTTATTTTCCCCAGCTGTTCCTGGCCTGGCTTTGCCAGCATCCCAAACCAGCAGCTGGATTTACCCCGCTTTAGGTGAGATCCACGTTGCAGCTTTCCTTTCCCAGCTGGTCCTGTGTCTCCAGCAGCCAACCAGGAGACCTTGGGAAGCTCTGAGGGGGCTCCAGGAGCCCCCCTCTGGTGCCCCCAGCACTTGGGCACGTCCTGTCCCTCCTGGGGGCAGTTCCAAAGGGCGCAGGTGATGTTTTCAGCATCAATCCCCAAATTCCTGCCTCTATTCCCACCGCGGCCTCCCGAGGATGGGGTCACACTCCCGAGCACCTCTTCCAGAGCAGCCAAAGCTCTTCCAGCTCTTGTTCCCTCAGATTTATCTGGGCTGGGGGAGGAGGGGAGAGCAGGTTCCTCGCGGGCTGCAGGGGCAATCAGAAATAACTCATTAGAGTTAATTGGCTCCAAGTGGAATAAGCCCAGGATCCAGCCTGTTGCCAGTTAATCCATAGCAGGATCTAAGGAATCGATGCCTCCTGGTTGATCTCTAGGAAGTTCTCCACTAATCCCTGTGTCTCCTTTTTGTCACCATCTCATGTTTCCCAGCCATTTACTGTTCATTTGTAAACTTACCGGGTTTTTTTGGCTCGTTAACGGAAGACATGGCTTTTTAATTAAAGACAAAAATTCACAAAGTCAGCAGCATAATAGTAGGGGGAAAAAAAATCAAACAAAAAACCTTTGTACAAAATACTGTAAATATTAATATAAATTAACTGGGCATGCAACTGAAATAAATCCTATGTTATTGCAAGTTATCCGAGTGTATAAAGGAGTGTATAAAGGAAAACTGAATGCCATATGTATCAGCTGTTCCTTCTAACCAAACTCTACTGTAAATATATAATCTGTATAAAAATATTTTAATTTTACCATTATTTATGCAATAGAAATAAAGGTTTTTTTCTTTTGATGAAGCTTTTTTTCCTCTTTTGAAGCACTGATATTTATTCACGCCCGGGTACAAGAGCAAAAGCAAGATTTGCATAAAATATTAGGACAGAGACCCTTTATTCCTTCTGAGAGATACATGACCATTTGGGGGGGTTATTTTGCTTTGAAAATAGATTTACATATTTAAGAGCCTGTTACTACAGAAAGAGCTCCTGGCTGGAGAAATGGGATCAGCAATTCCAGATGCACAGGAAGCCAAAGGGGGGGATTGAACTTCTGCTCTGGAAGGCAAAGCCACAGCTGGTCAGATCTCGGAGAGAAAGGTCAGCACTTGCTTTAAAAGCCCTTTTTTATCCCTCCCAGAGAGCCAGAGGCTGATCCCTCAGCTCAGGTGGGCTTGGGGCACTGTTACTGCTGGGAGAAGGATGTTGAGCACAGCTTTAATCCTGACTCTGGTACTGCCAAGGCCTGAGAGCTGCTCTGTGAGGATTAACTGCACTCAGGTGTCCTGGAGAGAGAGCCCTTTGTCCCTGAACAAATGCAGATCTCTTCATCTCCCTGGAGCCTTCCTCCACAGGAGCCAGCCCACCACGTCCTGCTGGAGAGGTGACAGTGGGGTTAGTGACCGACACCACAATTCCTGGCACTGGTGCCTGAATTCAGTTTGAAAAGGGAATGGTTGATGTTGGCAAATCAGCTTCCCCCAGGTGGGGCCAAGTCATAGGGGCAGGACAAGGTTGGACGAGGCTTGGAGCAGCCTGGGAGAGGGGAAAGTGTCCCTGCCCGTGGAACAAGAGGGGCTTTGAGGTCCTTTCCAGCGCAGACCAGTCCGTGATCCTGTGACAGGTTGGGTGTGAGCAATTCCATGCGATCCTTGCAATCCAGGCAGGAAATCCACGTTTACCAAATCTGTAAAGTATGAAAAAAGGCACTGCACACTCTCATTGACCTCTCACGTCATTGGAGAGTGTTCCAGTGAATGGCTCAGGAATGAGCCTGGATTTATTACAGGGATGAATCGAATGTACTCGAGGAATTCCTGTATATTTACCATAGGAAGAACGAGTAATTGAAGGAATTCCTGGCTGGAAGGAGGAACCTGCACCCCACACTGAGAGCTGTTCCCATGCAGGTCAGTGCGTTCAGTGCCCTCAGTGAAAAGCCAGGTTTGTACCTTGAGGTTCAGCCACCACAGCTGTCCAGAAATTGAAATTTGCTGCTACTACAGATCCTCTGCCCTCGGAGAGGTGAGCACAGCTCAGTGTGATACCACCGGGAAATCACCCCTGACTGCAGGAGAAAAGCAGCTTTAAAAGAGAAAAACACCCCACATTTGGGCTGAGAGCAAACTGCTTTATCCCTCCAGACCATCCCACAAACACAACCACTGTTCCAGCCTGTCTAGCTCCCTTGTCATTTAGATACTCTCCATTAATGGAGAATTGAGTGGTTAATTTAATACTGTCCATTCATGGAGAAATGCAGGTGAAAACACCACCCCAAAGCCCCATCCTTCAGCTGTGCCCCCTCAGGGGTTTTGGGGGCTGCTGCTGCTGCGGGAGCAGGCACTGGCACTGGGCAGGAGCGGCGGTGCAGGTCCGGTCCAGCTCCCGGGGAGCCAGTGGAAGCATTCCCTGAGTTTGTGGGATTTGGATTAGGTCATCACGCAGCACAGCACTTCACACCCTGGCTCCTTGCTTTGTTTAAATGGAGTCTGGCCAAGGCCTGCAATTTAATTACTGAAATACAAGTCCTGAAGAAAAGAAATAAACCTTCCTTTCCTTACTTGAGTGAAATTCAGGCACGGCCCCACCTAAAACCTCTGGCCATGGCTGGACTCCCCAAGCTCAAACGTGCAGCAGTGTCTTGGTTTGACCCCACACTTTCCCCAGGCAGGTCCAGGCTGACCCAGAGACCCCCCCAGCCCTGGGCTGATCCCAGCGTGGGCAGCAGGAAAGGGATTGGGATTCGGCCCCTGTGCTCAGGTGAGACCCCACCTGCAGAGCTGCCCCAGCCCTGGGCCCCGCACAGGGAGGAGCTGGAGCTGCTGGGGAGAGGCCAGAGGAGGCTCCAGGATGATCAGAGGGATGGAGCAGCTCTGCTGGGAGCCAGGCTGGGACAGCTGGGATTGTTCACCTGGAGAGGAGGAGCTTTGGGGTGACCTCACTGTGGCCTTCCAGTGCCTGAAGGGAGCCTGCAGGAAAGATGGAGAGAGACTTGGGACAAGGGCCTGGAGGGACAGGACACAGGGAATGGGATCAAACTGACAGAGACTGGGTTTAGATTGGATACAGAGAAGAATTTTCAGAATTTTTCACAGGGTGCCCAGAGCAGCTGTGGCTGCCCCTGGATCCCTGGCAGTGTCCCAGGCCAGGCTGGACGGGGCTTGGAGCAGCCTGGGACAGTGGGAGGTGTCCCTGCCCATGGCAGGGGTGGCGCTGGATGGGCTTTGAGGTCCCTTCCACCCCAAACCCTTCTGGGATCCTGTGACCCTGCAGGCTGCTTTTGTTGCTATGATCTCAGCCCCTCCATTCTCGCTCTTTCCTGATTAACATCTCTAGGAAGTATTTGCTAATGCAAATCCAGAGGCAGTAATTTATTTGGGCCGAGCCAGTTAATCCTGGCAAGGCTCTCCCTTGTAAGTATAGACCAATATCATCTTGTTTTAATTGCTTCTTTCAGCGTTCCTCAACAAATCAAAAACATTTTAATTAAAAAATTCACCAAGAGTATCTTCCGGATCTTTTCCCATTTGTTCTTCTTCCTACCAAAATTATCAGGACAATTGTGAAGTTCTAAAGAAAGTAATTACAGCAGATGTTGATCTCTGCCGTAGCACCAGGCTCTGAATGCTGCACATCAGTCTCCTGACTTCTACTTTTCTGCAGCTTTCTGAAGCAGAAATTTCCATCCTTGGTCTTCCGTCCAAAATGAGGCTGTCTGTGTAGGAGCTGGGAGGATTTCATTCCAGCTTTCAGCCAGCTGCTAAGGCTTGGGGAAACTCGGAGGGGAGAACGGGGAAGAAAAGAGGAGATAGAATTAAGGAGCTGCCAGGGATCCAGGGATTTGGGCCCAGAACAGTAAGGGATGGCTGACAGATGTTTTATTTTACTCTAAAACCATTCCTAGGCAGAAAGGCCCTGCTCCACCATCACCTCCCCAAAAGGCAAGATGATAAATCCACTGGAAGTGGCAGTATCAGGCTGAGGATGCCAAGTGCCATGCCTGGCACACTGCAATAAATCTCCTTTAACCCTCATTACTGCCTAAATTTCCACTTGCCCATAATGACCTGCTTTGGAATAGCTGTCAAATAACGGCCCACGCAGTGACAGAAAGCTGAGATAATCACAGGAGGGTCACTGCAGGCAGGAATTAAATGCAAGTGTCAGCACATGGCCCACAACCCGCAGCAGGATGCTGGTGGTCTAGGAAAGCCAATTTTCAGCATCCTCAGACTGCTCAGGGCCACAGAACTACTGAAGGAGCAGTGTCCCCCACCTATAGGGCAAGAAAAATATCATCCCTTTGTTGGTGGTGAAATGCCTCTAGGTCTGAGCTAAAATTGTAAACACAAAGGGACAAAACTCTGGGAGTTGTGAAGCTGTGCAGCTCAAGCTGTGCAAAAGCTCCAGCTCTTCTTTCTCGGTATCATGAGTCTCACAAAAAATTCAGGTCTCTGCCTCCAGCCCATCAGCTCTGAGCCTCCGTCCTGCTGAAGTCATCAAGCTGGGCCTGCCAGAGAGGTCTCTGCGCTGGAGACTTCGGGCAAATCCCCAGCAGGTGCAGGAATGGGCCCCACAGGGTTGGTGTTGAGACATCAAAGATTGTAGAATCCAAGTGCTTTGGATTGGAAAGGACCTTAAAGCCCATCCAGTGCCACCCCTGCCATGGCCAGGGACACCTCCCACTGTCCCAGGCTGCTCCAAGCCTCGTCCAGCCTGGCCTTGGGCACTGCCAGGGATCCAGGGGCAGCCACAGCTTTGGGCCTCCCCACCCTCGCAGGGAACAATTCCTTCCCAGTATCCCATCCAACCCTGCCCTCTGGCAGTGGGAAGCCATTCCCTGTCCTGTCATCACGGCTGGGACAGCAGCAGCTGATCTCTGCAGTGCTGCATTTCACACACACAGATTGTAGGGCAAGAGCACAAAAGCTGCAAACACCCAGCAATGAGGCACTGCAAACACCCAGCCCTGAGGGCACTGCAAACACCCTGCGGGTGCTGCAAACACCCAGCCCTGAGGGCACTGAGGGCACTGCAAACACCCTGCGGGTGCTGCAAACACCCAGCACTGAGGGCACTGCAAACACCCTGGGAGTGCTGCAAACACCCTGGGGGTGCTGCAAACACCCAGCACTGAGGGCACTGAGGGCACTGCAAACACCCAGCACTGAGGGCACTGCAAACGCCCAGCCCTGAGGGCACTGTGGGCACTGCAAACACCCAGAACTGGGGTCACTCTCCAGCTGGGGTCACCCTCCTGTAGTGAGGGGTGGCATGGACAAGGCCCCACTGATGTCTCCACTCCTGGCACTGCTCCAAGGGCACAGAGCAGAGATCCCAGAGGCACGTCAGCCCCAAGGAGAACACCATGCCACCGAGCCACTTCCAGATCCAACAAGTTCCAGCTCACAGAGTGCTTCACAGCAAAGCACCAGAACCTCCTTGAAGTGAAAGATGTCACCTGGAGGGGCTGAGAGCTCCCAGCCTGGTACGAGCAGTGCTGATGTAAGAAGGGCAATCACTGCATGTGAGGCAGGAAAACTCTCAAGTGATTGCTGTTTGCAGAGGCTGATTAAACAGAAATTAAACTCATCTGCATGTTCGGTGAGAAATGTGAATGGAATAGCAAGAGCATCCTTCCTGCTGGCCTTTGGGGAGCTCATCCCTGGCCTGGCATGTGCCACACATGGAGCTACAGAGCTTCCAGGCTGGCCCAGCACCTCTGGCATCTGCAGATTATTGAAATTAAACTTCCAGAGAGGTGGTTTCAGATAGAGAATGAACAAGGAATTCATCAGCCTCACGTTGCTCGTGAGGAGGACACAGTTCCCTGTTTGCCACATTCCAGTTCCTGCTGCTCGTCTTCATTGCACTCAGCTTCCCCAAGTACTTCTCCAGCTTGGGATGGGATGGAACAGAACAGAACATGACAGAACAGAACACAACAGAATAGTTCAGTTTACTTCAGCTGCAGTGACCTGCAATGATCCAGCTCTGACCAGCTCTGACCACTTCAGGGCTGTCCAAAAGTTAAAGCAGGTTTTCAAGGGCAATTTCCAAGCTCTTCTTAAACATTGACTGGCTTAGGGCATTGACCACATCTCTGAGAAGATCAGGTGATCAGTCTGTCCCAGTGTTTCACCACCCTTTTGGTACAGAAATGCTTCCTCAGGTTCCTGGCAATGCCCTGAGGCCTCCACAAGCCCTTGCCACGAAGTTACCAGACACACCACGAGTGATGAATTCTCCAAGCACCCCGGCTCTCATAAAGAAGAGATTTCTTCATATTCTCCCCCCCTGTATGAGGGGACAGAGCCTCATTTCTAAATCTGAATTATCATCTAGAGCCCCCTGGGCTGGCACCGTGTCCCTGTCACGGTCTGTGCCTGGGGAGCAGCAGGGACCTCCCTGGTGCAGCAGGGATGGGACCAGCTCCGAGCATCCTGCACGTGGGAGGTGTCTGGAAAACCCGTGGGTTTCTCCTGCCTCGTTCAGGAAGGGTCTGGTGGCCTTGGGCTGAAACCAAGCCTTGCTCTGGGGAGGGACAACTGGTTTCCTGAATTCAGTGGTCAGGAACGGCAGTCACACCCCCCGAGATCCTTCACTACCAGGATAGCAGGATACAGCTATCCTGGATACACAGGATACACAGACCCCAGGATACAGCATTACCACAGACCCCAGGATACAGCATTACAACAGACCCCAGGATACAGCTTTATCACAGACCCCAGGATACAGCATTTTTCTCACCATTTCTGAGGGAGCCTTTTTGAGCACAAGCAGGAGCCTGGAAGTGCTGCGAACAGACGGATCCAGGAAGATGCGTGAAGAACCCAGTGACCAAAGCTCTGGCATCTGAGGGAGAGGAGATGTTGTTTCCTACCACATTGTGTGAGCTCCCACTGTGCTGGTGCCAATTTTAGTGTCTTCTCTCACTCTGAACCGGAGAGAACCTAAAAGCCTGAAAAATACTGAAAATGGGAATTGCTTCTTATGGTGAAAGAAATCTCCAAGTACCAGGAACAGGCTCCAGCTTAGGACCTGTCAACGCAGACCTGCAAAAATTTGAAAGTGCATAACTCACACTTTAATCCTGAAGATCTACAATGTTCTGCTTGGAAAATTTATTATTCCTTATACTCCAATTCAGAGATGATTTTTAAAATCAATTAACTCCTGTCCTGTTCACACGGAGAGCGACCACAACGTTCACTCCCTCTTGGAGAAATTAACCTTGCAAGTATTTTAAAATTATTGTCCCCTAGAAGGAGGAAAACCAAGCATCAGTTCAGAGGGCAAAGGGAAGGAATGAGAGGGATGAGACTGGGATAAAGCTGAAAAAATGCTGAGGACATGGATTTGCTTGTGCTGGTCTCAGTAACAGGCTCAGAGAAAGATGTGGTGCGTCAGGGGTGCTACGAAGTAAGGGCATTTCTTGGGAAAGCAGTTTCAGTGCTGCCGTGATAAATTGCTTAAACCATTCAGGATATGTCAGGCAGGAAGCTGGAGTTCAGTTCATAATTGCAATTATTGCAGCATTTTCAAATGAATCAGTCAACGTCCATGAATAAAGACTCCTTTATGGAGAAGCTGGAGAAGATAAAACCATTTCAGGTGATCAAGGAATGGGAAGGAACCTCCAGTTAAACAGTTCTGAACTGCAGAACCTCTGAGAAGAGCAGCAGCAAAGGCAAAAGGCAAAGCTGAGGCACCTCCCCCCTGGCAGAACCAGGGCCCCAAAAAGCCCCTCAGGGATCAGCACTTGGGGATTCTCTCCTAAGAGCTCCTGGTTGCCATCCAGGTGATTTCTCCAAAGAATCTGGTGCCCAGCAGGAGCTCACATGTGGGATGCCACTGGGAGGATGTGAGGCTTGCTGAGCCCTCGAGGTCGTTGTCCACTCCCACTGTGTGACACAGGGGCTGCTGGTGCTGTGACAGGGCAAATCTGAACCACCAAAGAGACTGCAGGGCCCTTGGAAAAGCCTCGGAAAGGCCCAGGAGCACAGGTCCTGTTCTCCTGTGACCTCCCAGACAAAGGAGGGTTTGGGAAGGGGCAGGGGAACTCCTCAGGTGAATGTCTGGCTGTGCAGGTGGTGCTCAAGGTTTGGGCTTCCAGCACCTGGGATCTACCCTTGAGCAGCTGGATCTGTTGGGAGTTGATGGCATCCACCTGACCTCATCCCACGGGCAAAACCAGGGAGCGTGTGGGACTCAGGAGGGACAGGGAAATCCCTGCCCCGCGGCCTCTGACAGGAGCTGCAGTGGCCCCCTCTCAGTGGCCCCCTGGCACAGCAGCTGCTGGGCACCACGATGGCTGCAGAGATGATTTTCCCTCTGCTTTCCCTCTGCATTCCCAGGCCCTGCCAGGCATTCCAGAGGGGCTGTGGAAGCTGTGGCTGGGCAGGACCAGGCAAGAGGCACCTCGGGTGTGTGTCCATGTGTCCACACAGGAGACTCCGAGTGTTCACCAGGGAATCAGTGAAGATTCCGCTCATCCCAGCCCCTGCCCAGGGCCTTGGCACTGCACACCGGGACACGCTGGGCACTGAGGGGACATTGCTCTGTTGTCACTGGGAGTTGCCCAACAGGAAAGCACCAGCCCCACCTGCCCATCGCCCCTGGGAAATGGCTCTTCGGAGTCCAGGCCCTCTCACACAACAGCCTGTGACGTGCCCTGGCCCCTGTGCCACCCTGGGGACGTGTCACAGTGGGGGCTGCCCCAAAGGGCCCCAGCAGGTCCCGCTGTCCCCGTGCAGCCCGGGCGAGCAGTGAGTGCACACCGGGGCTCTCCCCCTGCTCCCAGCCCCAGCCCTCAGGGGAACACCTGGGTCAGGGTCCGCGGCTGCTGCTGGGGCAGTGGGACAGGCCTTGCCCCTGCCAGCTGCCCTTGCCCCACCCAGCCCCCTCTGTTCTCATCCACAGCCATGTTCACAGCTCTGCTGCTCTGGTGTGTGCGAGGCCTCCTGCCGTGCCTGCAGCCAGTCGGGGATGGGCTGGATGAGGCCACCTGTGAGCGGATGCAGCAGTGGGAGGAATTCCTGAGCCAGCAGATGGCTCGGCTGCTGCAGGAGCTGGAGCAGGAGACCCTGGGGCAGAGATTCGGTGCCTGGGGAGCCCTGCTCTGGGCTGCCCTGCAGCAGGGGATCTTCTGGGCTGCTGCTGGAGCGCTGCTCCTTGTCCTGGGGCTGTGGTTTTGCCTCAGGAAAAGGAGACGTGGGCCAGAGAGGAGAAGCTTCAGCAGCTTCAGCAGGTCTGGAGAAAGCTCCAGCAGTGCTGGGGAGAGCCTCGACATCTTTGGGGAGAGCTCCAGCAGTGCTGGGGGGAGCTCCAACAGCGGCTCAGAGGACGAGTTAGAAGGGGACAATGCTTTCAATGCTCTGAGATGGCTTTTAGAGGAGCACATCCACTAGCCTGTCCTGGACCTGAGCAGAGGCTGTGCCACCGTGCTGACCTGATGGACAACTTGACCACTGCCTTCAGCCACGCCCTGTGCAACAGCTTCCAGCCGCAACGAGCCATCGGGGTGGGCAGCGCCTTCGAGGGCTGGAGTCCCCGTGCCCAGGGCCTGATCTCCACTGTGCAGGTGCCCCTGGATCCCCCCAGGACATGCCTTCCCTCTGGAGCGGGCGCTGCGGGGCCGCTGCCCGGCAGGAGCTTCCGCATCCGCGTGGAGCTGGAGCGCACGGGGGGCCCGGGCAGCGGCTGCCCAGGGCTCCGGAGCTCAGCCTGCTGCACGCCCTGTGCTCTGGCTCCTGCCGGGACGTGCACAAAACCTCCTGCTGGTTCCACAGGCTGCTGGCCTTGGCCTGTGCTCGGGTGCCTCAGAGCCACGAGTGGCGTCTGAGAGCGGTGCCCTCCGGGCACACCTTCCAAGTCCAGCTGAGCAGGGGCACGGAGAGCCTCGTGCTGGAGATGCTGCTGGACATCTTCCTGAGCACCCAGCCTGCAGAGCCCCAGCTGCCCCTGGGCACAGCCTGGCCCGAGTGCTACGTGGTGGCAGAGGCCAAATGCCTGTGGCACGTGGCCCGGCGGGCCCCGTGGGACAGTGTCACCCTGTGGTGCCTGGAGCTCCTGGCCCGCGCCCTGGGGGACGTGCGCCTTCCCCCGCACGGCCTGAACACCATCGTGATGCACCTGCTGACCGCCCTGCCCTCGTCCCACTGGCGCAGGAGGCATTTCCTGCGGCGCCTGGAGGATGGCATGGGGCACCTGCGCCGCGCCCTGGACAGGAGACACCTCGACCGCTTCATCGTGGGCAACCGCAAGGTTCCTGCTGAGATCAGCCTGCCCTGGGACGCCCAAACAGCTGAGCCTCCCAGCCTGCGGCAGCAGCTGGCTGAGGATCCAGCTGCTCACACCAGGGCCATGAGCAGGTTCCAGCACCTGCAGCACCGGCTCGTGAGGCTGCTGCACTACGGGCACTGAGACCGTCGCACATGGAGCTGGTGCACTGTCCTGGTGGCAACTGGTACCTGCTGGTCTTCAGCCTGCAGCAATCCTTCAATGAAGGGATCTCCTGAGAGGCCAGGCAGAGTGGAGAACTGTTTGATCTTCTCTGTATTCACTGTAGCTACACCAAAAGCCCACGGATACCTCTTTGGGTCCTTGAAGTGCCCTCTCCTGAGGCAGTCAATGCCAGGGGTACAAGGGGACTCTGGGCCAGTCACAACGGGGAGCTTTTCCCATTTGTCCCCTGTTAAACTCACCTCAGCCTCTAACACAGACACCTCCTGGCAGCCCCCTGTCACTCCAGAGACCCAGATGGGCTCCACACTCCTGTGCCTCGATGGCATCAGTGTGCACAGTGCACCAGAGTCTACTAAAGCTTTACACTGGTGCGGGTCTGCTGTGCCAGGCCATCGAATTCACACAGCCCTGTGTGCCAGGCCATCCCTTTCCTCCTCCTGGCCGAAGGCAGGGACCCTCTCTTCCTGCCCCTGGTCAGAGCAGTCACTGTCTGACCTTTGCCATGCCAGATCAGAAGTTCCCTTGCCAGGGTTGAAGGAAAATTATTTTAGTACTTTTATGTCTGGGAGAGCCCTGATCGCCTTGTTGTCTCTCTGTGGCAACTACACGGGGAGTTTTCTTGGCTGGCCCCTCCTTTACAGCTCTCTTGCCTCTCAGGTCACTTACTCAGCTTCAGCTTAGAGGTGGGGTCACCGTCCCACCCCCTCGTGTCCTCCCCTGCTCATGCAGAAAGAACCAAAGGTGGTTCTGTGGCCTGTGCTTGGAGCTTCCCTTCCCTCTGCCTGGGGCAGCAGAGGAGCCATCTCCTGGTTCTGTGGGCTGCTGGCTCGTAGGGATGAGGGAGCACCCAGAGCTGCTTCTCCATTTCGGAGCCAGGAGGACACCAGATCTCTGTGGCTGGGGTGTCCATTTCTGGCTGATACAGTGCTACCAAGCTGCTGGAATCTGATGCAGGGGTGCTTCGAACCACCCTCCTCCACATGGCCATTGTGCCTGCTACACCTTCCAGTCTGCCCAGAGGCCTTTCAATCTGCCCTGTGTCCCTGCAGAAGGGAGGGGTTGGGGAGAAAAACGTGTTTTTAAGGGCTTGTTTTACTTCTCATTATCCTGCTCTGGTTTTGTTAGTAATAAATTCACTTTGTATCTCCAAGTCGAGCCTGTTTTGCCCTTGGAGTGTTTTCTCCTGGTCCTTATCTNCCTGTCTTGCCCTTGGAGTGTTTTCTCCTGGTCCTTATCTCAAATGATGAATCATTCAGTAAATTTTCTCTCCTCTGTCCATCTGTAGCAGGGGAGAGTGAGTGAGCGGCCAGGGTCAAACCGTCTCAGGAGCCTGGAACAGAGACTCCCATTTGCCCCTGGACACTGCCTGCCCTCCCTTTCGGAAAGACTCCCCTCCCTCTGGGGTCTGGACTCTGTGGAGAGTTCTGTGGATGGTTCTGTGGATGGTNTGTGGATGGTTCTGTGGATGGTCCTGTGGATGGTTCTCTGTGGATGGTCCTGTGGATGGTTCTGTGGAGAGATCTGTGGAGAGTTCTGTGGAGAGTTCTGTGGAGAGATCTGTGGAGAGATCTGTGGAGAGTTCTGTGGAGAGTTCTGTGGATGGTTCTGTGGATGGTCCTGTGGATGGTTCTCTGTGGATGGTCCTGTGGATGGTTCTGTGGAGAGATCTGTGGATGGTTCTGTGAATGGTCCTGTGGATGTCCTGTGGAGGGTTCTATGAATGGTTCTGTGGATGGTCCTGTGGAGAGATCTGTGGATGGTCCTGTGGATGTCCTGTGGATGGTTCTGTGGAGAGTTTTGTAGATAGTTTCGTCGATAGTTTTGTTTATAGTTTTGTCTATAGTTTTGTCAATAGTATTATAGATAGTTTTGTCTATAGTTTTGTTGATAGTTTTGTCGATAGTTTTGTCAATAGTTTTGTCAATAGTTTTGTCGATAGTTCTGTGGATGGTTCTGTGGATAGTTTTGTCTGTAGTTCTGTGGATAGTTTTGTCTGTAGTTCTGTGGATAGTTTTGTCTGCAGTTTTGCCTGTAGTTTCCGCTCAGTGCTGCTGTTCAGTAACCGCTGGCTCTGGGGGTGTCCGAGTCGGGGATCGGGCAGAGGCTCCCGGCTGTTCGGCTGCCCCAGGGCTGGGGACATTTTGCACCGGAGTTGATGCTCTGCTGGGCTCCGGTTCCGCTGCTGGTTTATCCAAGGCTCCCCCGCTGCTCCATGCCCCTGCCTTGGGGCACTTGGGGTCACTCGTCCCTCCCCAGAGCTGAGCACATGTGGAGCAGACGAGCGCAGCCGAGCCCTGGTGTCCTGAGGAGCCGAGCTCCCTCTTGTCCAGCAGCTGTGGCGGGGCTGGGCCCCTCCTCAGGCCTCGTCCTGCTCCCTGGGCTCTGCTGGCCCCTCTGGAACAGGAGCCGTCGGGATGGCAGCAGGGAGAGCTCTGGCAGGGACGTGGGGCTGGAGCAGGGAGCGCTGAGGGCAGGAGGAGGAAGGAAGTGAAGATCCCCACGAGGACAGAGACCTGGACGTGGTTTCTGAAGGCAGTGTCGCAGGAGGGGATCTCCACGAGCGCAGCGTCCATGGGTCATGCTCCCCAGTTTATTTTTGACCAGGGTTCAAGGGAGCTCCTGAGGGCCCTGTCCAGGCAGAAGGGTGGGGATGATGGGTTTTGCTTGGTGGGGCTGGCTGTGCTCTGGCCCCTGTACCGTCCTGGGGATGTGTCCCAGTGGGGGCAGCTCTGAAGGGCCCCAACAGGTCCCCTGTCCCTGCAGCCCATGCCAGTGCTGAGTGCTGGGGCAGGAACCCCACACCAGGGCAGAAATCCCGTCACTGGGTTTGTTATTGCTGCAATTCCACCAATGCCACCCGTCCAAAGGAGTATTAACATTTAATTCTTTTTAACCTTAGCGTAGGAGACACTGACATCCTGATGCCCTCACAATAACTGATAGAGACATCCTTCACACGCTTGCAGAGGGAGCTCAGTGCTGTTTATACTCTTACCCCTTTCACTGGGTTTGACTGGGAAGATTCGTGATGGAATTGTTGGAGAACGCCCCTGGCTGAGCAGAGCTTCCAGCAGCAGGTAGAGCTAACACTCAGTGTTAATAAAAATCAATGAGGCGTCTTCACAAGGCAAAGTTTCCCTTTACAGCTCACAGCCTCCTCAGGCTGATAGAAGATGACAATCACCAGATGTGGCAACACCAGCTGAAGGCAGCTCCAAAAAGCTGCCTGTCCAACACATCCCTTTCCAGCTCCCACTAACTTATTTATACAGTCACAGACATTTTTTAATGCTTTTGGGACACCTTGTCTCACTGGCTACACAAATCCCCTTCTGTCTGCATCGTGTCTAAGTGTGAAATAATGCATTATTAAAGTCACTGTGACCTCGGGGACAGAGGAGCCCTTCCAGCCACAGTGACCTCATGAATGAAAATCCTTTGTATCCAAACGGTCCAGCTTCGCAAAGGTCTGCTTGCATGGCAAAGCAATCCTGGGATAACAGCATCCTCCTGGCATTCCAAACACACCCTGGTCCAAGACATGATCTCACCACGAGGTTTTAATGCCTCTGGCTGAGACAAGGCTGCTCTCTGTATCCCAGAGAATCGCTCCTTCCCTGGCGTGCTGAGGTGGGCTCAGGAGCAGGGCTGGCTGCTCCCACTCTGTCCTAATCCAAACCAGGAGCACTCCGCTGCCTCCCCGAGCCACTGCTCAGCAGGAGGATCCGCCTGCCTGCTGCCTCTGGAAAAACAGGATGAGGAATTGCTTTTCCACTGGCATTTGCAGCAGGAATTAGGCTGCAGGAGAAGCCTCCAGCCAGGAGCACCTCACAGGCCACCACAGGCCCTGAGGTGTCCCCAGTGCCACTGAGGTGGGGTGGGTAAAGAACTGAGACTTTCCCAGATTTATTCCAACCACAGCACTAGACGACTTTCCTTCCAGGCTTTTCTCCTAACCATGGTTACCCTGGAACAGTCACTGGTGTTTGACAGTGGCAGTGAGACACAGGCAGTGTTAATCAGCAGTGTTAATCAGCAGTTTAATGAGCTGCTCATCCAGGCAGTGCCCTACACTCCGCTGGTCCAGGATAACAAGCTCAGGTGAAGCATCCAAACCGTACCCATCCAATCCTCCCCATCTGAAGGAAAAAATGCGAGGAAAACTCACTGATTCTCCCCAGCCTGCGTGAACCCGTGAGTGCCCCAAGCACCAGGAGAAACGCCCCTGATTTACAAACAGCTCAGTCCTCTCCACTCCCCCTCATCCCTCCGGTCGAGCTGACATCCACCAGAAGGTTCCGAGGCCCATTTTGGGGGGATTGCCATTTATCTTCCATTATACCCAAACGCTTTTTTCCCCCAGAAATCTGATGCACAACCTGGTACAAATCATGTTGAGCCAAGTTCTTATTTTCACAAATCTTTCACTGAATCAGAGGCAGAGCCGACCTAGGCACGAATAAAGAATTCCTGGTCACTCTGAGTCCCACAAATTCCTGGTGTCATTTCCCTTTGCAAGTGTAAATGAGTGTAAACAGCACAGTCTGGAGCAGGAGAACAGCACATTCCTCTTATTTGGTTTGGTTTTCCTATTACTCTCTGCATATAGAAGAGCTGCCTTAATTAATGTAAGCTTATTATGAAATTAGAGCACCGATATAATTAAAGCATTGATTAAAAAGCCAATAAAACAAGCAGCTCAAGCTCTTCTGAAAGAGGAGCAGTACGAATCCTCCTTGATTAAATATTACAGCTCAGTCAATATTTAACCATTCCATTGTATTGACTTAATTTCTCTATCGAGCGGGGAATAAGCATCCCTTGAGACCTAATTATGGCAGGTTTGCTTCCCTTGTTGTTCTCAGAGTTTGTGGGCTTGTTTGGTTTATTTTGATATTTCTGAAACTTCTGACAGAGCAGATCTTCCATCCCGGGGAACCACACTCCATGGAGATAATTCATGGGTAATGAGCAGTTCTGATAATTTTGTTTATCTTTGGAAATTAACTCCCAGAAATCCATCCCATCCATGAAAACCAGTTCTGCCTCCTTCAGCTGGCTCCCAGGATGAGGTTGTTGGTGAACTGAGCGGCCAGGTCAAACCAACAGCCCTGCCCCACATCTCCTGAAGGTCCCTCTGGGGTTTGGTGGAGACATTTCCTTCCCTCCTTTCCACATCCATCCACAGAAACATTGGAGCAGCATCCAGAGGAACCTTCAGCTCCTCAAATCACTCATCTTCATCCATTTCAGAACTGGCTCCCTAAAATGACATTTCCCCTTTGTTACCACTCCAAAACTAAAATCCCAGATGTGGGGCCAGGCTGTCCCCAGAGCCCTGCCCCAAACCAGCCCTGGGAATGGGGGAGAGCGCAGGGACAGCCCAGGCCCTGGAGCTGCTGCAGGATGCAGATCCCTCGGACTGCAGCTGGTTTCCATCTGTCCTCTGCCACGCTGAGGCCAGGAACACTCTGGGGACATGGATTAGAGGTGGCCTTGCCAGTGCTGGGTTCACAGTGGACTCGAGGGAGTCTGAGGTCTGCTGATTCCGTGATTTTATGAGGCAATGCCAGAGTGATCCAGCACTTTCTGTGCTCTCCCCACCTGAAGCAACATCCGGGAGCACCAGAGAGCCTGGAGAGGCCCCAGACTGTCCCTGAAACTGTGCGGGGTGAAGAGAAACCGGTTCAGGCTGTCAGACATTCCTAAAGCTTCCCAGTGCTCCAGCCTGCAAGGTGGATATTTTGGAAGAACAAAGGTGGCATTTCAGACCCTTGCAGTCTGTTTGCTCTGAAGAAGCAGCACGACTCCATTTGCCTTTTCTTTTCCTCCTGTTATGTTCCCCAGTTCTTTTTCCTTGGGGAAATAGAACAGCTCTAAGGAAGCACCACAGATGAAAGAGCAGGAGGAGGTTTTCTAGCACTTATTTTTTTAGCTCAGCATTTGTCTTGGATCTGTAATTGGGCCTTCAGGAATGTCTGATCTCTCCCAGGTGTGCAGGGTCAACACTTCCCAAAGCAAAGCTCACCTCACATACAAATATGTGCTTTTCCATCAGGGATCTGGAGATCTCCTGGAGACAGTCCAGGGGTCTGGCACCACCCAGGTGGAGCCTTGTCTATCCCTTAGGCCTGACAGGGCTGCCCAGCTCAGAGCAGGGGTTTTACAGTGCCTGTCCTCAAACTAAACCAGGGTGAAGTGTGGGAACTGGTGGTTTGTCCTCCTTGGTCAGCACAGCTCCTCCAGCTCTGGAGAAGCTGGGACACTTAGAGAATCACGGAATGCTTTGGATGGGAGGGACCTTAAACCCCATCCAGTGCCACCCCTGCCATGGGCAGGGACACCTCCCACTGTCCCAGGCTGCTCCAAGCCCCAATGTCCAGCCTGGCCTTGGGCACTGCCAGGGATCCAGGGGCAGCCCCAGCTGCTCTGGGCACCCTGTGCCAGGGCCTCCCCACCCTCCCAGGGAACAATTCCTGCCCAACATCTAATCTCTCACTCCCCTCTGTCAATATGGAGCCATTCCCGGTGTCCTGTCCCTCCATGCCTTGTCCCCAGTCCCTCTCCAGCTCTCCTGGAGCCCCATTAGGCCCTGGAAGGAGCTCTGAGGTCTCCCTGGAGCCTCCTCTTCTCCAGGCTGAGCATTCCCAGAGCACAGGGGTTTGCTGGGCCACTTCTCAGTGCCTCTGGTAGGAGTCATCACCTCTGGACAAATCAGTCTCCTCTGGGAGGGTTGGGCTGGGTTTGGTTTTCCCTTCCCAGGCTCAGCACAGAGCGGACACACAACGAGCTCTGAGCTGGGCTTAACTGATAAGAGCTAAACCTCACCATTTTTTCTGCTCAGCAACAGAACAGGAATGTTACCACCACTTTCAGGGGAGATGCTGGAGCAGCTGAAAGTTAAAAATGCAAATCAAAGCCCAAAAGAGCTCTGAGCTTGCAGCAGACGTGCCACAGTGTGGCATTTGCAGCATGGCAGCAAGAATGTGCTGGCACGTGTGTGTGAGGTGGCAAAAAACGCGTGAAGCTAAGCATGACTTAGAGGGAAAAAAATGCCCAAAATCCAAAAAAGAGGAGTTTATTCAGGGATTATCAACGTGACTGCCTTCATCAAGTGATGGAGCAGCTGAAAACACGGAAAGCAGCTTCTGAAAATGAGGAAAAAAAACAGTTTATGACATCTAGTGGTAAGAGGAGATGCCCCCCCTGCGTGGAGCTCTGGCTGTGCCAGTCAGGGCTGATTCCAGAGCAGGTTCACTGCGCTCCCACTGCACTCCTGACAATAATCTGTGTGCAAAGTGCGAGCCTTTCTCGCAGGCCTATCAAAGCCAGGGCTTTACATGCAACGGCTGAGTGATTCCAATTCCAGGCTGGGCAGGGAGGACAGCCCTTTGTGTGGGCTGATATCACACCAACAAAGCTTTTATCCCAGCCCTTGGAGCTGCTCTCTCAGAAATGATCACTGCCTGCATCCTTTGCTGCTTTGGAAAATGGCCAAGGCCAGGGATGTCTGAAGTGAGCAGGATCACTGAAAAAAGGAGGGGGGCACCCCCAGAGGCTCTGGGACATCCCAGAGCACACAATTCCTGCTGTAGCTGTGCTCTTCTCCGATTGCAGCATGAAGAGATGGCACCTTTGGGTAAAAACATCCCTTTTGTGCCCTTTATTCCCACCTTGTCCTCCCAGCAGCCAGTTCCTGGCATTCCTGCTGGGCCCCTGGGATCGTAACAGCTTGTTGATGCAGGATGCAGGATAATCTCAGCTTTCCTGGGTCAGTCAGTGCTGCCCTCCATGGAAGAGCTGCCTCGGCCCTGCAGGAGCCCAGGGCTGCAAGAAATCCCATGGAGCTGGACAGGCCTTGTCCACAGGAAAGGCCCCAGCAGGGCCTCATCTCCCGCCAGATCCCCTCAGAAGGGGCTGTCACGGAATCATGGAATGGTTTGGGGTGGTAGGGGCCATAAGGATCGTCCCATCCCACCCCTGCCATGGGCAGGGACACCTCCCACTGTCCCAGGCTGCTCCCAGCCCCGTCCAGCCTGGCCTTGGGCACTGCCAGGGATCCAGGGGCAGCCATAGCTGCTCTGGGCACCCTGTGCCAGGGCCTCCCCACCCTCCCAGGGAACAATTCCTGCCCAATATCCCACCCAACCCACACTCTGTAAATTTGAAGCCATTCCCTGTGTCCTGTCCCTCCATGCCTTGTCCCCAGTCCCTCTCCAGCTCTCCTGGAGCCCCTTTAGGCACTGGAAGGTCTCCCTGGAGTCAGTGTGTGTTTTCCACCAGGAATCCAGTCCAGATCTGGGCTCTTCTTTAACAGCCACCACCTAAATCCAGCTCTCTGTCTGTCCCCTCCCTGTCCTCAGGCTGTCACCCCTCCCTGCCCCCAGGACCTCTGCTGGCTGAGCGCTGCTTCCCAAAGGCCCGGCTCCGCTTGGATCCCAGAGTGCAGCAGGGATCGGCAGAGATCTGTGGGGTCTCAAAGTGAAAAGCCCTCACTCCAAGGGCCTCCTACCCCTCAGGAGCTGAGGGCAGAGTTTTCCTGCTAATGACGGCATCCGTGTCCATGGAATCACTGAAGTCCCAGCTGGAGCACGGGCTCGGGCTGCTCTTGCTGTGACAGACACTGAAGATCAGCGAGGAGAGAGAAGAGGGCAGGTGATGGTGCCCAGGGTTTGGGAATCAGGGACCCATGGAGCCCAGGAAAAGCCCAGAGAAGGGGAAGAGGGAAGGAAAAGGGGGAGGGAGATATCGCAGCGCACTCCTGGCCACCTCGCGACGCCACGGTGAGGTTCAAATGCCGCTGCTGCCCCCACTGCCTCAGCACAAACCACGAACCCCAGCTCGGAGGTGGCCAGGTGGATTAATGAGGATCAGGCTAGGACAATATCAGTGTTTACATGGACTAAGCTCTGTCCCTCGAGGCCTTTTAAAGCAATTCTCTCAACTGCTGAAGTATTGATTAGAAAGGTCTGGAACGACTTTCACTGCTACAAATCCTCTCTAAAGAGTTCCCAAACTCAAAGATCAGCACAAATCCCGAGTTTCTGCCTTAGACTCACAAGCCAATATCTTTGGGTGCCAGGGGAATGCAGAGATGCCAGGGGAAGGACAAGGTGACCCATCCACAGCCCTCGGCACAGAGGGACTTCCTCAAATGCCACTTGCACCAGGGAAGGTTGGGGTTGGATGTCAGGAAAAATTTCTTCAGTGGTCTTCAGTTTCTGGAAGAAAGAAAGCAACAGCTGCCCCCAGCACAAGAAAGACGTAGATCTGTAGGAATGAATCCAGAGGAGGCCACGGAGATTCTCCAGGATCTGGAGAGCTGGAGCTGGAGTCCCTCTGGAGCCAGGCTGGGAGAGCTGTGCCCGTGCCTGATGGAGATATGAAGGTTTTGGAGAGACCTCAGAGCCCCTGCCCGTGCCTAAAGGGGCTCCAGGAGAGCTGGAGAGGGACTGGGGACAAGGGATGGAGGGACAGGACACAGGGAATGGCTTCCACTGCCAGAGGGCAGGGATGGAGGGGAGGTTGGTCAGGAATTGGGCCCTGGGAGGGTGGGGAGGCCCTGGCACAGGGTGCCCAGAGCAGCTGTGGCTGCCCCTGGATCCCTGGCAGTGCCCAAGGCCAGGCTGGACACTGGGGCTTGGAGCAGCCTGGGACAGTGGGAGGTGTCCCTGCCCATGGCAGGGGTGGCACTGGATGGGCTCTGAGGTCCCTTCCAGCCCAAACCATTCTGGGACTCGGTGTTAACAGGAATGTGTTAACAGGAATGTGTTATCAGGAATGTGTTTATCCCCCTAACAGGGCTGTGGGCACAGAATGAGCCCCCCTTGGCTGGGAAAGGGGAAAAAGCTGAAATTTGGACATTTGATCCCAGCCACTGGAGACACCCCAGCCACCGAGGAGGAACAACCTCACCACAGCTGCCCTGGTGCATCCTGTTCCTGAAAAAATCGGTTTTCCCCTAGTTTGGCTCTTCCCTTGGAGAGTTCCCAGCCCGTGCTGGGAGCACCTCAGCTTTCCCACACCTGCAGGGGACGTTGGGGATCTCACCCCAAGGGTCCAAAGCCGAGCGGCCAGGGATGTGTTGGAAGTCTCATCTGAGAGAGGACGAGACCTTTGCTCCCCAGCTTCAGCACCGCTGCTTCCAGCCGTGCTCCTGGATGCATTTTCCAACTGGATTTTTTTCCTTAGGTTCCTGGGGACCTCTCGTGGTGGAAAGTGAAAACAGATTTATTTGAGAAGGGCAGGAGAGGTCCCGGCTGGATGGACGGCTCCTCCAAAGAGACTTTGGGCTCAGAAACCAGGAGAGACGATATTCCCTGCCAGGAGCAGCTGGCCCTGCCCTTGGAAAGCTGCAAACACCCACCTGTGCCAGGTGAGGTCCCCGCAGGTTCCAAGGGATCCAGGGGATGACTCCTGGTTTTACAGCACAAATACACAACCCTGACAGCTGCAGGGGTGCCAGGCCGGCTGTGCCATCCTTGGAGGTCGCCATGAAGCCCCTGGGCATTGGATTCTGATGGTGTTTCCTTGCAGGAGCCTCCCTGGAGGAGCAGAGCCTGTGGTCGTGCACAGCTGGAATTCCTTGTGCTGCTTGTTGGTGTTTCAACCCTCCAGTCCCATAAATCTGGCTCTGCTGGATATTTCATTTGAGGCTTTTTTCAGTAGGGAAAAACTGCAGTGAGGAAGACCTGAGCCGTCAGTGAGAGGGGCTGTTCCACCACTCCTCCTGCAGCTCCCAGCTCCTGAGGTGCTGTGGGTGAGATCAGGACTGAGACCTCAGATAAGGCAGGTGCTCACCACAGGCACCAGGAGGGCAGGCTGGACATCAGGAGGAATTCCGTCCTGGAAAGGGTGGTCAGGCTCTGGAAGGGGCTGCCCAGGGAAAGGTTCTTCCCCCAGAGGGTGCTGAGCACTGCCCAGGCTCCCCAGGGAATGGTCCCGGCCCCGGGGCTGCCAGAGCTCCAGGAGCGTTTGGACAGCGCTGCCAGGGGTGCCCAGGGTGGGGTTGTTGGGGTGTCCTGAGGCCAGGAGCTGGGCTGGGTGATCCCTGGGGTCCATTCCAGCTCAGGATATTGCACTATGATCTACAAGGACTTTCTAACTATGAAAGAATTCCAATGTGATTTAAAGGGGTTTTTTTTTCCCAGTGGATGCTCCTGCTCAGCACCTCCAGGAGCCCGGGACAGCTCAGGTTGGGGATTTCACTTCCTGTGCCCCTGGAATTGCCCACCCTGGCCCCAAGGAGGTCCCAGCACCGGGAGGTGCTGCTGAAGGCAAAGCCCCTCTGCACCAGCCCTGCAAGTCCCTCTGTCTCCTCTGAGCAGCTCCAAGACCCCTCCCTGCCATTCAAAGCTTTCAAAGTGAAGCCCCAGCCCCACCCCAGCCCCACTCCCATCTCCCTCTCTCATTCCCAAGGGCTGGATAATTAACACACCGTGGATTGCCTGCAGAGCCTCTCCCAGAGGCTTTGGGACCACCCTGCTCCCGGGAATCTGGAATTTCCTTGGGAGAAGGCAGAGCCCGCCCCAGGACACCCCGTCCTTCAGCCTGCCTCCGTCACTGTGAGCAGGGACCCGGCAGGAGCTGCAGAGGAAATCCAGCTTTTCCTGGGGTGTGTCCCGGAGCCATAGGACAGGATCATCCCTCTGGGTGGTCCAGAGGTGGCTGGTTTGTGGAGTCCAGGCCTTTTGTCCCAGGAGCTCTTTCCAAAGGGCAGATTTATAATTCTTCCCTCCTCGTTCCTCCTCCTGGGTTCCCCTTCCCCCTTTCTGAAGCCCTCCCTGTCACTTGAGGTGTGCAGAGATGCCTCTAATAAAGAATTGCCAAGTAGTTCAGGTGGAGTTCTGGAAGTTCACAGGATTTCCGTGTTGGAAAAGTCCAAGATTCTCCAGACCCAGGAATTCCCAGTGCTGATGCTTTTGCTGCTTGCACAGCCCTGGGTCATCTCTGGCTGCCCCAGATTCCTGTTTTCTCCAGACCCTTCCAGCCCTGGCTCTTGGCCCTCTCCTCCCCCTCGTGCCCCACTACTGGGCTTTCAAGAGGTCGGGCTTTCCTCCTTCCCCATTACTCCAGACTTTGATGGACAGGACATGGAGCTGTTGGAGCAAGTCCTGAGGAAGCCGTGAGGATGCTCCAAGTCCGCTCTGGAGCTGGGCTGGGAGAGCTGGGGGTGCTCACCTGGAGAGGAGAAGGCTCCAGGGAGACCTCAGAGCCCCTTCCAGTGCTTAAAGGGGGTTCATAAAAAAGAGGGAAAGGGACTGTTTACACGGGCAGGTAGTGACAGGACAGAGGGAAACAGATCCAAACTCAAAGAGGTGACATTTAAAATGGGATTTTGGGAAGAAATTCTTCCCTATGAGGGTGGGGAGGCCCTGGCACAGCTTGCAGGAGCTGCACCCTGGGCACGGCCTCCACCTTTGTGCCCCTCTCCAGCTGGGTGAATTTAAAGCATTTTTAAACACACCTTTAGGGCAGGCCGGGCTCAGCCTGCCTGGTTAAAGCTTCGCCTAAAGCCACGCTCTCAGCAGGGGCTGCTCTGGGGGGAGCCTTTCACAGCCTCATCCAAAAGCCATTTTTGGCCTCATTTGGGATTTCCCAGCCCCACAGGGATGTCCTGGACTTTGCCATCCCCTGGTGACAGCCCTGCAGAGCTGCCGGGCTGTTTGGTTTTCAGGCACAAGGTGGCACTGGGGGAGCAGCTTTCGGTTCCCTTTCCCTTTCTCTTTCCCTTTCTTTTTCCCTTTCCCTTTCTTTTTCCCTTTCTCTTTCCCTTTCCCTTTCCCTTTCCCTTTCCCTTTCCCTTTCCCTTTCCCCTTCCCTTTCCCTTCCCTGTGCTTCATCCCTGGCCAGCACAGCCCAGCCTGGGCAGGCCCCGGTGCCCCCCATCCTTACATGAGGGGCTTTAAGGGAGGCAGAAAGCCCTGAATCCCAAATCCCACCCCACAGCTTCACCCTCTGTGCAGGAAATGGTTCCCCCGTGAGCCCCGTGGGGTTCAGATCCTGCTCTGGGGAGCATCACCCCACGGACAGGGATGTGGGGACCAGCCAGACACGTCCTGCCAGTGCCACCCCAGGCACCAAACCCACCACAGCCAGTGCCACCCCGGGCACCAAACTCACCACACTCACACCTTTCCCGATTTCCCTGCTCTCCTGAGCTCTCCCAGGGCACTGGGCATGGGGCACACCCCCTCCATGGGTGACCCCCACTGCCCTCCTGCTTTCTCTGCTCTCATGGTGTCCCCAGCAAGGTCACCCATCCTCTTCCAGGCCACTCCTGCATTGGGATTGCTGACTGGTTTGGGGGAGGTTTTATTATTTTAAACTGATTTATTTTCTACCTGCCAGCACCTCAGCGTTTCCCTCCAATGGAGAGGGGAGTGCTCTAAGCACTGTCCTGGGACACGGGGGCAAGGCCCCCCTTGGCTGGCACCACAGCCCCCCCTTGGCCAGGGGGCACTGGCACCTGCCCGGGGCCACCTGGGAGGGAGAACAGCTCTGGGGCACACAGGACATTGAGCATGGCTGGGGACCCTCAGGAGCCTCGTGCACAGGGGACAGGGAGTGGCTTTGTGGCGATGGCAGCGCCCTGTGGCACCTCCCAGGGGAGAGTTCGGCAGACGTGAGGGCTGCAGTGGGAATATGAAGCACAGCAGGTATTTAGAGATCCCTGTGGCTCCAGGGGATCCAGAGCAAGGGAAAAACCCCAAATCCAGCCGGGAATAAAGCACCCACCCTCCTCCCTGGCTCTCCAGGGGCTCCAGGATGGATGGGGCAGAGGTGGGCACATTGCACACAGGCATCTCCTTGGAGCAGGACCAGCTCTGCCCAGCTCCAGGACCATTCCCAAACACCCTTCCCAGTGCCCATCCCTCCCCTCAGGGGCTGCAGCTCCATCACTCCCAGCCCAGGCACACCCACCCAGCTCCAGGACCATTCCCAAACACCCTTCCCAGTGCCCTCCCTCCCCTCAGGGGCTGCAGCTCCATCACTCCCAGCCCGGGAACACCCGCCTGGCTCGGGGCACGCGGGGTCTGTCCTGATGAACACCCGGAGCTGAGGCGGGCAGGGAAGCTGCGAAATAACAGTCATGAACTGTTTTAAACAGTGAAGAGAGGAGCAGGAGCCTCCCAGGCAGTTTTCCAGCCCAGTGGCTCCAACAAGCTCTCGGTGTGTTTACACACAAATAACAATAATTAAACCAAACCCAACAGAACCACGGGTGCTCCCACCACATCACAACCACGAAAATAAAACCCTCTGGAAAACAATCACACCTTTCCTGTGCTGTTCAGAGTCTCACACGAGTCCAGGCTTTGAGTGAGACATTCTAGATGCAATTACACAGGTTAAGATCCCATTTACCCAAGGAACAGGCTCCCCAGGGAATGGTCCCGGCCCCGGGGCTGCCAGAGCTCCAGGAGCATTTGGACAGCGCTGCCAGGGGTGCCCAGGGTGGGGTTGTTGGGGAGTCTGTGCAGGGCCAGGGGCTGGGCTGGGTGATCCCTGGGGGTCCCTTCCAGGATATTCTGTGGTTCCATGAAAACTTCATCCCTCTTCGACAGGAGGAGTTTTGGGCTCCAGAGCCCTGGGCATGGCTGGGTCCCCTCAAGGAACAGGAGGAGCATTTTTGACTGGATGTGTCCCAGTGCAGTTCAACAGCAAAATCACAGAGAAACGGGGGAGTGGATTACTTTCCAGAATTTCCCACACAAACCTGTGGGGTGGGAGAAATCCTTCCTTAAAAGCAGCTGGTTGATCCCAAGGTTTTAAGGTTTAAAGGCGTGGGTAATAAATGTGTTTTACCTCTCGCCTCTTCCTGGGGAGGTTTGGAGCACTATGGGCCGCTCATTCTGCAGGCCTTCAAATATTAAGGAACATTTTAAGCAGCATTTTCCCCTCCTCGCCCTGCAACTCCAACTGTTCCGTAATTCCTGCCAGACTGAGGGGCGAATCCCCCTTCTCTGGCTGCCACCGTCACACCCCTGGAGAAGGAACTTGGTGCTGAGGGGGACCAGCGAGGGCTGGGAGAAGGTTTCAGGCTGCATTCCCAGCTCCGAGGCGCTCCCTGGCAGGACGGGTGGGCAGCCAGCTCCACGTCCAGCCCCAGCACGCTCCTCGCATTCTGTTTCTGGAATGTGCATCTCAGGAAAATCGTGTTTTGCCTCGGCCGCTGTTGTCAGCGCTCACTCTGCTCCCAGCAGCCGGGAGATAGCAGCTGATTAATCTGCGATCTCTGGGAGCTGTTAGATATCCATCAAAGGCCCGAGGAGAGGGCCTGGTGCTATCGAAACAGTTTAACCACTGATGGCATTATAATTATCTCGCTATCAACTGCAACAAAGCAGCTCGGCAGGAGCTGCTCCACTTAAACACAGGAGGTCAGCGGAATTATCGGAGTGGGGAAGTGGATGGGAGAGCGCGACCTCGCTCCGCGGATTGCCCATAATTAATGGCATTTATGATTTATGTTGGGCCCGGCTCTTGTCAGGCCACTGGGTCGCACACTCAGCAGCTGGATGGGCCCTTCCGTCGCTTCCCAGCGAGGATTTGGGGTGGGTGAAGCCTCCCTGCACCAGATGTGGGGGATTCCTGGCTCCAGGGGTCATGGATTTATTTCACAGATATTTGGCAGGAATTCCTCCTTATGAGGGTGGTGAGGGGCTGGAATGGATTTCCCAGAGCAGCTGTGGCTGCCCCTGGATCCCTGGCAGTGTCCCAGGCCAGGTTGGAGCAGCCTGGGACAGTGGGAGGTGTCCCTGCCCATGGCAGGGGTGGCACTGGATGGGCTTGGAGGTCCCTTCCAGCCCAAACCATTCCGGGATTCCGTGATGACCAGAGGGTTCTGCTGGTTTGGGACTGGGAAACATGGAAGAACTGTGGCTTGATCTTTTCTGGGTCAGAAGAAACCTGACACAGGAAACAAGAGCAGAAGGAGAGAATCCCTCCAGCCTCCCTGTCAGGCTGGGGAAGGGAGAAAGGCTCAGGTTTGCCATTCCAGCAGGAAAGCTCAGCCTGGACACACGAACCCCATTTCTGCCAGGGAGGACAGGGGTGCCCGAGGAAGCAGTTCAGGACCAGATGGGATGAAAATCCCCCAGGAAGGGGCTGTGTTTGGCCACCCTGGGAGAGAGCAGCTGCCTGGCACCTCCCGACCCAGCCCTGGGTGCTGCTGGGGGCCGTGGCAGGGCTGACCCTTCCCAGGTCCCTGTGCTGGGTCAGGCACCTTCCTCTGGCAAAGCCAGACCCATCCCAGAGGGAGCAGCCCAGGGATGAGCCCAGTGCTCATCTCACCAAATCTGGCCCTGATCCCTTCATTTCCCTTTCTTGATTCCCCTTTTCCTGCCCCACATCTCCTGGTTTTTCCCCTGGAAGTCCCAGCACTCCAGGGCACCTGGGCAGGCATTTCTGCTCTCATTCAGCTCAACAAGGGCAGCACAAAGACCAGTAGAGGATTTTGGGTTGTTTTTTTCCTTATTAGAAAAAGAGACAATCCCAGACTGTAGCAAATCCAGGTTCCTGAGATCCACTTTTTCCCATCTCATCCCTTTCCCCTCTGGATCTCCATGGGTGATCCAGACCCTCACAGGCTCATCCCACCACCTCAGAGAGACCTGATTTCTGCAGGGATTTCTGCTGCTTGAAACCAGGATCCTCCCACTGTCTGCACCTTCCCATGGCAGGGAGGTCTTGGAATCTGGAAAATCCATGGCTCTGGCCATGGCATCCCCACTTTCCAGCCTGTGCCAAGGCACTGCAGCAGGATGGGCACCCGTTGCTGTCACAAGCTGTGCTGATGTCTCCTGCTTAGCAATAAAAAGGGGGGGGAAAAAGGATTTGGATTTGAATTTTAGGCACTCTGATTAAAATTTAAGGAAAGAATCACGAGCTGGTTTCCCACTCAAAATGAGAACTCGGGGAGGAAAGCTGGAGGTGAGGAATCCAAACACACACAAAGAACAAAACCATCAGGAGAGAGAACAAGAAATAGGGGAAAACAAAGCAACAGGGATAAAAAGGAGATGAAACAGGAAAGAGTGAGAAAGAGTGAAAAAAAATCCGAAGTGGAAATAAGCAATCAAAAGGAATAACAAAGGAAAAGGAGCAAACAAAGGCAAACACACCGAGAATAAAGAGTGAGAGGGGACAGGGATGAAGCAAATCCTGCAGAGAACAAAGAGGGGATGTGAGGCAGCCCAAGACGCAAAACTGAGACAAGACAGCACTGAAGACAAAGGGAAAGTGGAACAAAAATAGCACCAAAGTAGAAACATGAAGGGAGTGAAGGTCCCTGGGAGCTGACACTGGGCAAGGGGCAAAGCTGAGCATGGGGGTGACCCGGGGCATCCACGGCTCCCGTGCTGCCTCTGCACTCCCAGCACAGCCCGGGGGTGGGGAGGGGACAGGAGGGGGCAGAGGGAGCCGGGGACGGCAGAGCCCCGGCTGGAGCTGTGCCCTCCCCTCCCGTGCTGCTGCAGAGGAGACAGCTCTGCCCCAAGAGACCCCTCCGAGGGGGAGCGCCCTCCGATGCTCCGAGCTGCTGCAAGAAACGGCAGAAGGAGCCCTTCCTTCCACAGTGATCCCTGCTTTCCATAATTATCCCTCCTTTCACAGCGATCCGTCCTGTCCACAGCGATCCCTCCTTTCTGCAATGATCCCTCCTTTCCACAGCGATCCGTCCTGTCCACAGTGATCCCTCCTTTCTGCAATGATCCCTCCTGTCCATAGTGATCCCTCCTTCTGTCGGAGGAACAACTCTTGACACAGAGGATCAGGGTGGCTGCTCCAGGCTGTGAGTCCTGGACGGCTTCAGAAGGAATATTTGGCACTGCAGGAGCCCCTGGAGCCACTGCCCAGGCTGTTCCTTTCTCACTGCCCTGAGCACAGCCAAGCTCAGCTCCAAGTGGGATCCAGAGCACCTGGGCCAAATTCCCAGCTGGGGTTTGCAGGAGTCACCTGAACCAGTAGGAAGTGGGAACTGCCCCTTTTTCCCTGCCATGAATCCCCACCTGAGCCCTCCTGGAGGGAGGAGCAGCTGAGACACGGGCAGTGTTTGTCACACTCATCCCCAGGGAAGTGACACTGGGCCCACCTGCTCCTGACAGGATTTCCTGGATGGCTGGAGATTGCTGGGCTCTCAAGCTCCTCATTTCTGCTGGGTTTTTATTTGGCTATGTTGCTGTCAAAAGGCACAGCCGAGGTTCCCAAGCCACCAGTGCCGACTTCCCTGAGCTCCTGAGAGAGCTGAGGAGCTCCCCTGGCTCCAGGGGAACGTGTGGCTCCTGCCTGCAGGGAGACTTAAAGCCATCGTTAATTTGGGGAATTTTTTGGTTTATAAGAACAATGATTCCAGGAACCCCCTGCCCCCAACACTCACGATCAGCCACCCCACAAGATCCTGGCCTTGCAGTAAATGAGCTCAGCCTGTCCCCTTTCTCAGCTGGAAGGGTTTATTTCTGTCCCTAAAGTGGCTCAAAGTCTTTCTGATGTCTAAAGGACCATTTCAGTTTGGCAGTGCCAGGGGAGAGGCCTCAATCCTTCATCCCAGTGTCCTTGGACAGCCAGCTGAGATTCCTAATGGCCACAGATGCTTTTCCCAGTCCCAACCCAAGCAAGGCTGGCTTCCCATCCGTGAAGAGGAGCTGCAGAGTTCCAGTGCCTCGTTCCACCCCGGAGCTCTGTGGCCATTAGCAGTGGATCAGTGCCCAAACTGCTCCGTGCCCGAGCAGAGGCTTTGCCATCGGGAGCCCAGGAGTTCAACTTTTGGCTTTGAAATGAGAGTTAACTTCATTTGAGGGCTTAGAGAGAACCTTCTGGAAGTTCTGCTCTCTGCCCTGGGCAGCACAAAGCTCCTGCAGAGGAAGAGTTCCTGTTGCCTCCAGAGGGTCGTGGTCAATGGCTCAGAGTCCCCATGGACATCAGTGACCAGTGGTGTCCTCAGGGTCAGTTTTGGGGCCAGTGGTGTTTAAATATCTTCATTAATGACAAATAAAGGGATCCAGGGCACCCGCAGCAGGTGACACCAGGCTGAGGGTGCAGTGGCACCCCTGGAGGATGGGGCCATCCAGAGGGACCTGGAGAGCTCCAGAAGTGGCCCTTGGCCATCTCAGGAGGTTTAAAAAGGCCGAGTTCAAGTTGGGGTGACCCGCAGGATCAATCCAGGCTGGGATGAGCAGCTGGAGCAGCCCCGGGGGAGCTGTGGGTGACACTGGACACGGCCCAGCCCTGAACCCCCAGCCCTGGGCTGATCCCAGCGTGGGCAGCAGGAAGGGGATTGGGATTCTGCCCCTGTGCCCCTGGGCTCAGGTGAGACCCCACCTGCAGAGCTGCCCCAGCCCTGGGCCCAGCACAGGGAGGAGCTGGAGCTGCTGGGGAGAGGCCAGAGGAGGCTCCAGGNAACCCAAACCGTTGCAGGATTCCACGATTCCATCTGCTCTGCAGCCCCTTGGACTGAGCCATTTTCCAGCAGCATCTTGCCCCCGGGAGAGCCCTGAGGGTGTAAAATGCTCCCCACGAGGGCTCAGGTTTCCATCCTGTGCCATCCCCCAAGGGCCCTGTGGCTCCGAAGCCCAGCAGGGGCTGGATGTGCCCCTGCCCAGGTGCCCCTCACCTGGCTGCTCTCACCTGCTGTGCCCCGGCTCGGGGGGAGGAGCTGCTGCTCCCTCTGGTGACACGGTGCCCCCACAGAGACCCTTCCCTCCCACCCAGGACAGCACCGATGGAAGGAATGGGTTTAAGGAGTGCCCCGAGCTCCAGGAGACATTCAGGAACATTCAGGGACACCCGGCCCGGGTTCAGGAATGCAAATGATGCTTTATTGAGCACATCACATCTCTTTCCAGCCTGTGGGGCGTAGCTGTGTCATCCTGGTGAGTGGCAGCAGCAGGGATGGATGGAATGGGAGTTAATCTCTGTCCATGATCTCTCTTGATCTCTCCTTCATTTCCATTTCTGTTAAAAATGGAAGTTGCATTAAAACAGCAGCACTTTTCTATTAAATGAGAGGAATGACTGCCTCTGTACCTCAGCAGCAGAGAATCTTTTGAAAATCACTCAAGAGGCAAGGCTCAAATCAGATATTTAATAAGAATCACTTGGAGATCACTTCTTAAAGCAATTAACAGATGATTAGAGAGAAGCGAGATGCAACAATGAGACCCAGACCTCAGACAGATTTCTCCGGGGTCAGGGCTGCGGCCCCGGGGTCACCCTGCAGTCGCAAACGGTGTCAGGACAGAACAGCAGAGGAAGTCCCCACTTTTCAGCCTGATTTTGCTCCTGACTCTTTCCAGTCGCTTGGAAGCTGCGGCTGGAGCAGGGAGAAGGGGCCAACAGCTCCCGGGGGCTCTGCCCCAGCTGGGGCTCCTCGAGCCCAGGGTTCATCTCCACCTTCCTTGTGCTGCGCCAGGGGCTGCTCTTCCTTCTGCAGCACCAAGGAAAGGCAGCTCTGAGCCTGAACATTCCAAAGGATCCCAGAGCTCAGCAGCAGCAGGATCCTCACGCCCCGGGTGCCCTGTGCCACCTGGCACGGGGACGGCACTGGCACCAGGGCCACGCGGCCATCCCGGAGGGACCGTGGGACAGGCAGGGACTGGAACAGAGCCAGGGACTGGAATAGAGCCAGGCCCTCCTGCCCGGGGGCTCAGCACAGCCAGGATGGAGCCAGGCAGCAGCCACACGTCTCATCCGGTCCTGCTGCGGGAGCAGACGGAGCGCGGGGGCTGGAGCACCTCACCCCACCGCTGTGACATGTGGCAAAAGGCATCTGCTGCCACCCCGGGCACCGGCAGGGCCCGAGCTGGGCCGAGTCACAGCACAGGCAACATCCAGGGGCTCTTTGGCTGCTTATCCTGACCCAGGCAGGCTCTGCCCTCCAAGACATGCTCAGTTTAAGGGCATTTTACCGGTTGGACCAGCGCTGTGGGGTCTCAGATCCCTCAGGCTTTCCTGGAGTCACCAGGAAATTGCTTCTCTTAGAAGGCAGCAGCGAAGGCAAGGGGAGCTGGCTCATGCATCCACGGACTTGTGGTCGTATCGGGTTTGGAAGTGCTCAGATTTATTACACAAGAGATGATGCAACAGCGAAAAAGAGAGCAAAATTCTACATTGACTCTCTACTCTGCAAGTCAGGACAACTAAGAGGTTTTACTTCATTAAGGAAGGCAGGGGAAAATCAGAGACAGCCCCAGTGGTTGAGGGAGTCTTGTAAAGCCTAAATGAACAATCAGTCCTAGGCGATGCTCGTTGCTGTAGAAGGAACAATGGAATAGATCTGCTTCTGTTCAATAAATTACTAAAACATCAGTTAGAAACCTGCTGCATGGCATTGGAAATTCAGCTCGTTAAACATCCAGGGAGCTTCATCCTGATACAAATGGAAGACAGGCATGAGTGCTCTGCAGCAAAGGACTCTGTGCACATCCCAGCCTGGGAAACATATTTACACATACATCTCATATATTAATCTATTTTAGTGCACCCTAGCCAGAGGGCAGCCACCAAGAGGGTTATTCTGGGAGAAGGACAGGAGATGGGCTGGTTTCTCCTCCCTGCTGACAAAGCCTGTGTCCACCTACAGCCCTTTTGCAGGATCGCGTTTCCCTTTTCCAGGCAGCCGCACGTCAGCGCCCCAAGCAGAGGTCTCCCAGGTGGGTCTGGTAGCCAAGATTTGGTAGCCGGGATTACTGTGAGCCAAAAATAAATCAGGTGAGATCCCTCCACCAGAGTAACAGGTCTGAAGTGAGTCCAGGGCCAAGAACTTCAGCCAAGCTGCCATTCATTGGTGCCTTGGCCTCCCTCCCTGTCCCTTCCACAGCTCAGGAAGGGCTGCAAGGACTCTCTGGGGGCACCTTGGCCAGGCCTGACCAGGCAGGACAGGGGTGCTCAGGCCCCAGAGAACATTCCTGCTGTCACCCAGAAGGGCAGGCAGCCATCCCAGGTCACTCCCAAGGGGAGCCCTTCGGGGTCTCCATGGAGGGAGGTGCTGGCTCGGCCAACAGCAGCGTGTGGGTGATGGAGGGGGGGCAAGGGGGGATCAGGGGGTTTATTCCACTGCATTTTGTTGGATAACTTCTGTGATTAAGGGTTGGAAAGATCCCTGGGAGCCGCTGGGGTGTGTTTTGCTTCTCCAAAACTCAGGGAAGGGGCTGCTGGATGCAGGGGCAGGAAAGGGAAAAGAGAGCGAGGACCCAGCAAAACACCACATCCTTCGAACTTGGCTCCTTTGGGGTTTGGGAACCTGTTCCTCTCCCAAGCTCCTCAGTTTCCACACTTGCCAGGCAGGTCTGTCCAGGGTCGTGGTGCAAACCTCCCCAGCCCTTCGGAGAGCTGGGAGTTGTGTGGGAAAGCAGAAATTCCCTGTCATTAAATGCCCCTAGACTGCCCCAGCTCACGACAGCCCTTCCAGCAGGGAATGTGGCACCTCTTGGAGTGCTGGCCAGAGGGAACAGCAGATCTGAGCCAGCTCCTCACAGCTGGGATCAGCTGGGGGAGACTCAGACCCGATCAAAATAAAGCCACAAATGCCCATCTCCCCCAGGTCCTCTCCCAGGAACACGAATAAAGCTCTGGTTGATATTCCATCCTTTCCAAAGGAGTCCAGGCGGATCAGTCCCAGTCAGCCGTGGCTCAAGTCACACTCCCCTGACTCTTTCAGCCTCTACTTGATGAAGTTTTTAATTGTCCACCTCTGCCCCGTGCAGCTGCGAAGGATCAGGTCAATGCCAGCCATGCCCCTGTTCTCCACCTCCAGGCACCGGCCCGTGCCCTTGTTCAGGATGGCGCCGTTCTGCAGGTAAAAAAGATTGAAAAATGAAGACATTAACTGCCTGTGAAGCAAACCAGGACCAGGGGGGCAGCCCTGGGCACTGCTGGAAGGGGCACTCAGCTGGTGGGAATGCAGTTCAAACCATAAAATAATTCCCCAAATAAATGGAATGAGCGTCCATTGTCCCTGACTGCACCCAAGGAACACCTGTAACCCTGAAACCCCACAGCTGCCAGGCAGGTGGGACACCTCTGTAACCCTGAAACCCCCCAGGTGCTGGGAAGGTGGGACACTTCTGTAAAAGGTGCATTATTTACACTCTGCGTTGGGACAGAAGTGTTTGAATGAATTCCACTCTTCGTCCACAAGAAACAAAGGAGTCTGGAAGCCCTGGGCAGACCAGACATACCCAGATCCACCTTTCTGCTACCAGAAAGGAAAACTTGGATTAGAAATTGTCCTGAAATGCTGCCCTGATCCCTCTTAACCTCCTCTCTCTGCCCCAGGACCTGGAACGTGCCGTTCCATGGCACGGTTTCCCCTTTGTCCCAGCCCATCCCACCTGCTGGGTCCCACCCCGGGTTTGGGAAGCAGAGCAGCCCCCGAGGGCAGCCCCGGCACAGACCTGGATGAAATTCCAGCGCTTGTGGAGGCTGCTCTTGACCTTGTCGCAGTCCAGCAGCTGCGGGAAGCGGCTCTTGCCGTTGTCCACCAGGCAGCGCGTGTCGGGCAGCAGGGTGGTGGTGCCCAGGGCCCCCAGGTGCAGGAACCCCTCCTTGGTGTACCGAGCCAGCTGGGGACAGGGGACAGCAGGGACACCGTCAGCACCCTCAGAGCACCGGCACGGGGTGACCGAGGGAAGGACAACGCAGAGCCCCTGGCAAAGTTCTGTGGGGATGCGCCGGGAAAGCAGAGCTGGAAGGAATAAATCCCAGCTTTCTCCAGCCTTTTATCCCTGTTTGGGTTTGGGTTTTTTCGGATGCAGGTGAGGAACTGAGACACAGGAAGGGGCAGGAATAATTCCAAGCCTTGAAGCCCTCCTGGAGCAGACTCCTCCAGCCTCCTGGAACGCTGTGAGATGGGCAATGGATGGTTTTCCCTGGATTCCAGCTGGAGCCAGCTGGCCTGGCTGGTCCTGCTGGCCCAGCTCCTGGCGTGCTGGGCGAGCCAGCCCTGGCTGGGACCGTGCCTCTGGGTGCCTGGCACCGCCTCCAGGGCTCCACCGGGCAGCAGCACCAGCCACAGGGGCCAGAGCTGGGACAGGAGCCTGGATCTGCCCCCCGGGAAAGGCTCAGGATTGCAGCTACCCCCGGCCATTCCCACAGCATCCAACTGCCCAGAGCTCCCAGGGGCTGCCCGGGCTGCCCAGGGGATGCAGGATGGGAGCAGGGGCAGGGATGATGCCCTTGGGGACACCGGGCACACAAAGGACTCCTCCATTGCAAGGAATGCCACCAAAATATTTCCCCAAACACATTTAAATTCTGGAGTGAGGAGGAAGGAACGCCAGTGTCCTGCCTTTTATAGTTCAAGGGAGACATCTCCACAGCTGCTTATTTAAATTATGAATCAGGCCATTATCCAGCACACAAATAAGGAGGATTCAGCACGTTAATTAACTGAGCATATCTGTGACCCAGATGCCAGGGAAGAGGCAGTAAATCCCACTGGGAGTTTGGGTTATCTGGGCTGGAATAATTAAACACTGGAAATCAAGTTAAAACAATGTAACAGGGTCGGACTGCAGCTCATAACCCAGACCCAGCCAGGGTGCCCGGCTCCCCTGGGGAGGGCCTGGCTCTGCTCCCAGGGGCTGCTGGAGCTACACTTGGAGTGAAAATGTGCATCCAGGCAGGCCCCGAGCTCCTCACATCTCCCCGATGTTCATTTGCCAGGTGTTCGCCACAGGAGGGGTCAGGAGCAGCCCGGACCTTGATCACGGAATCATGGAATGGTCTGGGTTGGAAGGGACCTCAAAGCCCATCCTGTTCCACCCCTGCCACGGGCAGGGACACCTTCCACTGTCCCAGGCTGCTCCCAGCCCTGTCCAGCCTGGCCTTGGGCACTGCCAGGGATCCAGGGGCAGCCACAGCTGCTCTGGGGGCAAAGCTGCCCCATCGCATCCCCTGGGCAGGATGTGTCCTTCTGTCCCCAGAGCACCTTGCAAGACAGACCCCCAGAATCACAGAATATCCTGAGGGGGAAGGGACCCCCAGGGATCACCCAGCCCAGCCCCTGGCCCTGCACAGACCCCCCAACAACCCCACCCTGGGCACCCCTGGCAGCACTGTCCAAACGCTCCTGGAGCTCTGGCAGCCCCGGGGCCGGGACCATTCCCTGGGGAGCCTGGGCAGTGCCCAGCACCCTCTGGGGGAAGAACCTTTCCCTGATCTCCAGCCTGAGCCTGCCTGACACAGCTCCAGCCGTTCCCTGGGTCCTGTCCCTGGTCCCTCCTGTTCCCCTCCCCAGAAGCTGGAACTGCAGTGAGTTTCCCCTCAATCTCCTCTGCTCCAGCTGAACATTCCAAGTGCCCTCAGCAGCTCCTCACACGGCCTCTCCTCAGGGCCCTTCCCCATCCTCGTGGCCCCCTCTGGACGTGTCAATGAGCCAAGCCTGGAGCCACACGGTGCTCTCAGCCTGGCAGGGGGATTTCAACCACACAACTCATGTGAACTGGCATCTGAGCACCAAATTCAGAGCATTCTGGTGCCCCCAGCATTGGAAGGACATGGAAGTGTTGGAGCGAGGCCAGAGGAGGGCCTTGAAGCTCGGGGACTGGAGCACCTCCCCTGTGCAGCCGGGCTGGGAGAGCTGGGATCGTTCACCTGGGGCAGAGGAGGTTGTGGGGAGACCTCAGAGCCCCTCCCAGGGTCTGCAGGGGCCACGGGGAAGCCAGAGAGGGACCCTGCACCAGGAACTGGAGGGACAGGACAAGGGGAATGGGGACAAACTGATGGAAAGCAGGTTTAGATGGGATACTGGGAAGGAATTGTTCCCTGGGAGGATGGGGAGGCCCTGGCACAGGGTGCCCAGAGCAGCTGTGGCTGCCCCTGGATCCCTGGCAGTGCCCAAGGCCAGGCTGGATGGGGCTGGGAGCAGCCTGGGACAGTGGGAGGTGTCCCTGCCATGGCAGGGGTGGCACTGGATGGGCTTTAGGGTCCCTCCAACCCAGCCCATTCCGTGGTTCTCTGGTGACACTGCTTGTCTTGCAGGAAGGAAAAGGTGCATAAAGGCAAAGACCAAACGAAGACAGACAAACCCTGGCCGTGGCAGAGGCAGAAATGACCCAGATGTCCCAAACGGGCAGTGGCAGTGCCCTGCCAGCTGCTGCTGCCCAGCTGTGCCCTCCCCGCTGGGAAGGAGCGTGCCAGACTCCCCTTTCGTGGGGCTTTGGCAGCCTGTCCCCAGACAGCCGGCCCAGCGCCCACGAGGCACCGGCATCTCTGCTCGGACACGGCATTGCCCAGCGTGCTGCGGAAAACAAGCGGAGCACAAATCCAAGCCTTCCCCGGGAAGGGAGCGGGGCGGGGCTGCGGGGCCGGCTGGAAAACGAACGGGGATGTGAGGCACCAGGCTGGAAACGCACCTGGCACAGGAGATGTCTGTGCTGGGAACAGTGGGGAAAGGCAGCCTCAGCCTTTCCCCCAGCCGGCACGGGGCCTGAGCCACTCACCCAACACAGCACGGCCTCAGCCACGGCCACTGCAGCCCCCAAGCCAAACCTGGGGGGGATTATTCCCAAAAAAAATCCCACCCAACTCGTGAGTGCAAGTCCCACCATGTTCCTGATACATTAATGGAATTTTCTTTTGGGATGTCTTCAGAGAATCACAGAATGGTTTGGGAGGAAAAGGAGCTTTAAGGATCCTCTCTTTCCGCCCCCTCCCACTGTCCCAGGCTGCTCCAAGCCCCAGTGTCCAGTCTGGCCTTGGGCACTGCCAGGGATCCAGGGGCAGCCACAGCTGCTCTGGGCACCCTGTGCCAGGGCCTCCCCACCCTCCCAGGGAACAATTCCTGCCCAATATCCCATCCAGCCCTGCCCTCTGGCAGTGGGAAGCCATTCCCTGTGTCCTGTCCCTCCATCCCTTGTCCCCAGTCCCCCTCCAGCTCTCCTGGAGCCCCTTTAGGCCCTGGCAGGGGCTCTGAGCTCTCCCTGGAGCCTTCTCCAGGTGAGCACCCCCAGCTCTCCCAGCCTCTCCCCACAGGAGAGGTGCTCCAAGCTTGGATTCCTCTTTTGTTCTTTTGCTGCTCTCCAGAGCGAGCCAGGGCTCCCAGCCCAGCCAGGGACAGGACAAGAAACAAGGGAACGACCAAGAGGAAGGAGCAGAGGAAAACAGTTTAAAACTATTGCCAAGCCAAGCATTGCAAAGCGGTTAAAACTGCTGAGGTCTTGAACCCCTTCATCAGTTGAAGTGGCCCAAAGCCACGTCCCCAGCCAGAGGCACTGACTGACACCCACAGCCCCTGGGAACATCCTCCCAGTAAAACCCCAGCCAGGAAACTGCACCTGGCCACCTTCCCACCTCCCGGTGTCCCTGGGGGAATCCCAGGATCACTGAGGCTGGAAAATCCCTCCCAGCTCATCGAGTCCAAGCTGTGCCTGATCCCCACCTTGTCCCCAGCCCGGAGCTCTGTGTGCCACCTCCAGGCCTTCCTTGGGCACCTCCAGGGGTGGGGACTCCACTTCCAAGACCTGACCACCCTTTTCCAGAAGAAATTTCCCCAATACCCACCCTGAGCCTCCCCTGGCCCAGCCTGAGGCCGTTCCCTCTCCTCCTGTCCCTGTTCCCTGCGAGCAGAGCCCGACCCCCCCCGGCTGCCCCCTCCTGTCAGGGAGTTGTGCAGAGCCACAAGGTCCCCCCTGAGCCTCGTTTTCTCCAGGCTGAGCCCCTTTCCCAGCTCCCTCAGCTGCCCCAGGGCTGTGGCTGATCCCCCCTGGCAAAGCTGCACCTCCAGTCCATCTCCTGTAATTGTGATTTCTGGCTGGCTGCATCTCAGGGATGGCAGAAAGTTAATTAGGCATCTTAGCACCTGGGAAATAAAAGCCTTGATGACCTTCATTGACTCTATTGGAAAATAATTTTAGGTTGTTTAGCTTCCCTTCTGCTCTGAGCAGACCATCAATTAGCAGCCATCAGTAAAATGTTCAGGATTTGCCTTTTACCACAATTTAATCTGATTAAAGGGTGCTGTTTCGTCACCCCTGCTCCTGCCGTGTCCCCCATGAGCTCAGTATTGATGGCTTTGTCCTCAACTTCTGCTGCTTAAATGGGCAAAACATATTTTATCCCATAATTAAATGAAATGCTCTGCTGGGTGAACATTATCTTAAGTTTTATAGCATTATAGTGCTTTCTATCACCTTAATATATCACCATAGCCGTGTCACGGCAATGAGCTATCGCTGCATTATTAGTGTCATACATCATTACTGCAAGGTGCTTCCAGGAGGGACTGCCTCCAAGATGAAGCCATCAAGCAGGAGAAAAATCCATCAGCAGCCTCAGTATAATTGCAGGATAAAAGGATGATGATGGAATCCCATCATGGTTTGACCTGGAAGTGAATGAGAGCAGGGAGAACGGAAAGCTGAAGGGAAAATAAGAGAAAAACCCCCAAAAGTTTACTCACTGAGGGGTGAGTGAGTAAAGGCAAGATCTCCTCTGCATTCAGAGCCACCACCCTGAACTGCATCCAGGCTGAGCTTAAATCCATGGGCTGTCCCAGGGGAGAGCAGAAACTGGGCACGGGACACAAACGGGCCTGCCCGGAGCGGCACAAACCCCCCTGGCAGACACAACATTCCCGCATTCCCCTCCCTCCCAGCTGGGCTCTTCATCCACAGGCACAGGGATGGGCTGGGTTTAGGAAGAGGGAGGGATTCCGAGGAAATCCCACCAGCCCTGGTGTGGCAGGAAACAGGAGCCACGAGCCCGCTGTCCTCGGGAGGTGACGGTGCCAGCAGGGAGCCCACACCTTCCCCTCTCCCACTGCCAAGGCTGGCAGGGAAATCATTTCATTGTGAAATAAGGAATGTCTGGGATGCCAGAATGTCTGGGATGGGCCCCAGCATCAAGGAGGGAAGGGGGGATTTTAGGACACCTTGAGCACAGGCGCCACGTGTGCTTGGGGATGGGAGCGACTCCAGAGGGGCTCAGCAACTCCTTGTGGGGTTTCACACACATACAAATAAATACAAATTAAATATATAGATATATAAACCAGCGTTTCCACTACTTCTAATTTCATTGCCAGCCATAAATTACAAGCTGCAGCCCATTAATTAAACAGTGTTAGGGGAAGTCCAATTTCCTTCAGGGTGCCACAAAGGCCATTTCAAAGCTTCTGCACTCACTGATAGCTGCTCAAAACCAGCATTTTCCAGGAGTTTCACTAATTGGATGTACCATGAAACAAAGGAACTGCCAAGAACTGGCTCTCAGCTGAAGGGGCAAGGGACAATGGGGAGAGGGAAGGCCAGGAAGGATGAAATGGGCAAGCTCCAGGCAGCCAGCAAAATTCGACTTCAGAACTTCAGGTAGGGAAAGAAAACATTGTTAAATTTAATCCCAGTAACGCTGAGGGAAAAATAAATAACCTGTTCTCAGCCATCCATCCCAGAGCCCAGGGTCAGCCCGGTCCAGTTTCTCACACAATAATGCACTTAGAGGCTCAGGTTTCCAGCCACAAAGCGCAAAGGGCAGTTGGTGCCATTTAAGAGAAAAATGGGGTTTGTTTGAGCAGGAACAGGTTCTGTTCAGCAGAGACTCCACCAGCCCCAGGGACTGAGCTTTGTTTAAGGCAAGGATAACCCAGAGTGGGATTTTCCCCACCCCACAGCTGGTTCCCAGCTCCCCAAGCTCCCAGTTCAGGCTCAGATGAACTCTGGGATCACTTAGTCCAGGGTGACTGTGGAGTCAGAACAGGATTTTTATGCTTTTCCATCCCTTGAACTGTACATTTTTTTAGCTGAAAACGAACCTCCTTGAGCCTGCTGGGCCCCAGATGCTCCAAAACTTTTGGAGAGGCAAAAGGAGTGCTGGAAAACAAATCCCAGCCAAGCTGAAATGGCTCATTACCACAGCACTAATTGTTTTCTTTACCCCATTAGTCTGGGTTTATTCTGCTGGGTGGAAGAGAAAGAATCCCACAATGGGTTAGGTTGGAAGGGACCTTAAAGATCATCTTATTCCAACCTTGCGCTATCCCAGGGTGCTCCAACTCCCATCCAACCTGGCCTTGGGAGGGAAATGCTCAGATGGTGTCCATGATTATTGTTATTTACCTTTGTCTAAAAGTTTTTTTTTTTCCAAGTTAAAAATTCCATTTTTTTTTTTTTGTTTCAAATTGCAAAAATTTCAACTTTTCAACATTTTCAAATTACAAAGCTTTCCAGTTTTTCCCAAGGGTTTTCCTTGCAGCTCTGGCAGGATTATGGGAATCCAGAAAACACCGGAGGAGCAGCTGGGAGAACTCCCTGTGACACCCGAGGTGTTTCTAACGCTGCAGGGCGAAGGCCATAGCCGAGCTGCACAGCCCCAGCCCGTCCCCTGCGGTGCCACCTGGCCGTGGCAGTGCCAGCCTCACCTGTGGGCCCCAGCCGTGGCACGGGTACAGGATTGCTGTGTGGTTCTCCTGCGGGCCCTGGTCCAGGCACACGTCCTTGGCCTTGTTGTTCCGCAGCTGTGAGGGACAGAAGGGCAGAGCTTAGCCACAAAAGGGCAGAATTATGGCCCAAAAGGGGCAGAGTTATGGCACAAAAAGGGCAGAGTTATGGCCCAAAAGGGGCAGAGTTATGGCACAAAAAGGGCAGAATTATGGCACAAAAAGGGGCAGAGTTATGGCCCAAAAAGGGCAGAGTTATGGCATAAAAGGGGCACAGTTAAGGCACAAAAAGGGCAGAGTTATGACATAAAAGGGGCAGAGTTATGGCACAGAAAGGGCAGAGTTATGGCACAAAAGGGCAGAATTATGGCCCAAAAAGGGCAGAATAATGGCACAAAAAGGGCAGAGTTATGGCCCAAAAAGGGCAGAGTTATGGCACAAAAAAAGAGCAGAATTATGGCACAAAAAGAGCAGAGCTATGGCCCAAAAAGGGCAGAGTTAATGCCCAAACGAGGCAGAGTTATGGCCCCGTCTTATCAGAGATAAGCAAGAAACTGATGCACAGCCCTCTCTACCCTCTCTACTACTCACTGCTGTGTCGCCAGGAATAATCAGGCAGAGAAAGGTTTAGTGCACTGAAGTTCTCTTTAAATCCAGGTTAATGATGACTGGTTTATATAATAATCCCTGTTCCGAGGGGCAGCGACCCTGGACACAGCTGGCTTTGTGTTTGGCCACGGGTGGCCAGGTTTAGGCTGCCAGAAGCCTCAAATCAGTGCAGAACCCCTCAGATTTCAGAGAACTCTCACAGTGTTCCACAAGGCAGCGAAAAAAGCCCAGCTGGAACAAGGACCCCCGTGGAATCATCACACCCGTGTTGCAGCTGGGCTTTTTTCCAACCCAACCCATTCTGAAATTTCATTATTCTATGAAAACAGAATTTTTGGGAGGTTTTAGCTTGAAGGCCTTACGTAACTTTGATAACAAATCCTTCCTAAAATGAATAACCCATGTGGGGTGGCCAGGCTTCAAGGAGCCTTCTCCAAGTGCCACTACTCCATAATTCCATTGCAGCAGAGTATTTGTTATTAGTTCCCATCAATGACTCTTTCTATATTCCCAAAATGGTTTCAAAGCCAGCAGAGATTGAATTAAGTTCCCTTATTTTATCTTGTCCTTAAGCTGTTGTGACAAGGCACTGAATCCTCCAGAGACCTTGTCAGGAATTAGGCTGAGTTTAAGTCCAAGGGTTTTAGAAGATGCCTGTGTATTAAAAATACAAATACAGCTGCTTAATCCATGGAGTCACTGGGAAATATGGATAATTTCTGTCAATTCACTAAATGATTTATTAACATCTTTTACTTTGTACAGTCTTCAAGATCAGCAATAAATCCCCAAACTGGTTTTTAGAAGAAACTGGGAACAGATTTATCCAAATTTAGATAATTACACAGAAAAAGTCAGTTTTGATTCACACTCCTCTCCTCTGAGGCTCTTTCTCATCGGGGACTGTAACTATTAGCAGGCCGAGCTAAGGGACTAAATTACCTCTCCATAAGCAATGGTGTTGTTGTATCTCCTCATTTCTGGATAAACATGGTCCAGGTACCACTGGAAATTTTTACACTTCAGGCTCTTCCTCAAGGCTTTCCTCTCGGAAACATCCCCAATGTCAATCCCTGGATTCTGAGAAACAACAGCAGGACGTCACGGAACGGTCACGCTTCAAAAAAAGGTGAAAATGAAAGTATTCCACTGAGCTTTGAGATCCTCTCCAAACTGCCTGGGAGCTGCCAGTGGCTGAGCAAGTCCAGGAATTCTGGGATGCGTGTCCAGGGCTGAAACCATCAGAAGGAAGATGCGGGTTCCAAGCCACGGCAAGAGGGGGACGCCAGCTTCTCTGCTGGGTTTGGAGGGCACCTTTGCAACGGCTGCAGGCTGATGCTGGACAGGATTCGCTCCTGGGGGCTAATTTACAAAAGAGGAGCCAAATGGAGAAGAAAAGGTTTGGAGGAAACCTGGGAAGTGCAGTGAAACAGTGGGGAGTCTTCCCCCTGATCCCCCTGGGTTTGGATCCATCTGAGATTTTTAAACGAGGTATTTTTAAAAGATTTCTCCTCCTGTTTGGGTTCTGAGGCACAGGACTTCCAGGAGGGCTTAGCAGCAAGTGGAGATCAGGATTGAAAAGATGGAAATGCAGACCCTGGCTGGGCACTGAGCACCAAACCCTTCCCTGACCCCGCTGAGACACAGCCCAGAGGAAGGGAGGGTAAAAGGTGTAAAATAACTGGGAAAAGAATGAAGAAAAGAGAGAAAGGATTAAGATTCAAGTATAGCAGGGGCAGACAGCTGAGAATAAAGGATAAAAATTGCATCAGAAGAAAAGTTGAGGCTGAACCTCAGCAAAACCTCTTGGCAATTTGGGCAATTCCAGGGTGGAACGGTCTCCCTGGAGACAGGCAGAACCCCAGTGCTCCTGCAGAGGGAAAAGCAGACAAAGCTGTCCCTGAGGAATAACCCTGCAGGAGCTGGGAGCGGGGCTGGGGAGCTGCCCCCCTCTGTCCCACCGGGGACCGTGGGCAGCCAGCGCAGCCGGGAGGCCACGGGCAGGCTCACAGCAGCCCCTTCCCCCTGCAGCTGCCTCCGCTCCGGCCGAGCTCCTGCTCTCGTCTCTCCCAGCGATCACTGAACACAACTGGGAAAGCAATTTTCCATTACAACGCTTGTAATGATCTCCTAATGAATTATTCACTCTGCTTTGGAAGAGACACCGTTTTAATGTGCCACTGAGCTGAGAGGTAAAAATAAAGATGATTCAGTGGAGCCAGGCAGGACAGGCTGAGATCTGAGTGGGCGAGGTGGGGCCCAGAGCAGTCAGGCAGCACCTGCAATAGTCAGGGCAGGGCTTTGCCTTGGCATCACAAAATAATCCAGTGCATATCCATGAAATACCCTCCATCCAACAAGGCTTCCCTCAAATTAAACCTTGATTTGACTGGGAAAAGACCTGTATGAAAATCTCAAGTGGATTTTGGGGAACCCAGACCTATTGGGAAGACCTTCATAAAAATCTCAAGTTGATTTTGGGTGTCCCAGGCCTGTTCCCACCCCCAGGGCTGATCCGTGTGCCTTTTCCAAGCTCTACAGGATGGATTTTAATCCCTTCTGCAACGCTCCAAAGCTGTCCCTGAGCAGGAGGATGGTGCCTCACCTCTAAAAGGGAATCAGCCCAAGCATCAGGATTTCTGATCACTGCCCATGAGCATTTGGATCTTGAAGCCTCTTTTTAAAATCCCCAAATTCTCCCAGTCCTGGAGGCAGCTCCTCCTCTCCCAGCCCCTGGAGCGGTGCCTGTCACAGCCAGAGCCCTCCTGCAGCTCCCTGGAAAGCAGCTTTTCTTTCCATCTCTGTTCCTCTCTTTCCTGGTATTTTTGCACCACCTGGCCCTGGATTCCCCCCACCCTCAGGACCACAGACCTGCAGCTCCTGGCCCTTCCCAGGCTGTTCCCTAACGCAGCACAAAGCTGTGACTGCCGTGGCTCCAAATGCCAGCAGCTCTCCCCAGATGTAACCTTTCCCCAGAGCGCTGCAGCAGCAGCTCAGATTTTTGTGTTTTCCTGTTTTTCCAGAGGCCTGGAGCAGACACCAGCCGGGGATGCTCCCTCAGCAGCACCAGGACTCAGCAGCTCTTTGGGCCTTTGCCAAGCAGGAAGATTTTGTGTTCATTTTTAGCACCAAGGGGTGGCTGGAAATAACTGCTCCCAGGGGGGCTGGACACTTGTGGCACCAGTTTGACCTCACAGGGAAACCGGGCAGCCCCCAGGGCTCGTTCACCTGCTCATCCCACCCGTAACCCAGGAGCATCGCTGCCTCCCCAGCCCCAGCTCCCTGCTCCTTCCCTGGCAGTGCCAGTGGCAGGAATGGGGCATCGATCCCGCCAGGGCTGCTCCAGGCGGTGTTTGGAGCCAAGAACCAGGAGATGCTCTTGGCTTCCGAGATCAGACACAAGCTGCAGGGAGGGCAGAGCCCCAGCAGCAGCCTTGGACCTGCAGGAATTCCTCCTGGAGCCTGTGGAGCTCTCCCAGAAGTGCAGGGAGTGATCCCTGTGCAGGATGTGTCCCTGGACATGCTGGCGGCACCCCGCGGGTTTCCAAAGATTCACCAGCTGTGACGCGGCAGGATTTGCACCAAAGTGAATGTGTCAGATCCAAGAAAACCTGACCTTTTCTGGGCAGAAATCAAAGGAGCCACCAAAGCTCTTTAGGGAGAAGGTTTAAGAGGAAGGGGATCCCCTTCTGTGAGCCACCAACCTCCAATCCTTTACCTTTAGACTTTGCAGCACTGGGAAAACAAACAGCCCCAGCCCCTGGGCCACATATCCCCGTGAGCTCCGGGAGGGATCAGCGTCCGTGAGCTGGGAACCCGAGCTGGGCTGGACGTGACGCCGGGATGAACCTGAGGCACTGACGATGCCGCCCTCACTAATCTCCCAAGCGAGTCTGCGGACAGAGCCCATCTGAGAGCGCTGCCAGGCCATCCCCTCACGCTGGGTAAACACTCAGTGGGCAGATAACCACCGCAGTCCAGGTTTAATTCTCGGAAAGCACACCACAAAGGCTGTGGGAACAGCAGGAATCCCTCCAAACCTGCGGCTTTTGGAGCCTCTCCCTCAAAGCCCAGGGAGCTCTGCTGGGGCTGAGGGGGGTTAAGGCTGTGCTTAGGGACACTAAAAGCTCCATAACTGAGGTTTTAGGCACGAAGCGAGCGCGAGGCCGGGCTGTACCTCCAGGGGCAGGTTCCAGGCGATGTAGACGTGCCACTTGTAGTCGTCCATCCAGACCTCGGCCACGCGCAGCGCGTTGCGCTTGGTGTAGAAGCCGATGTTGTTGTTGTAGGGCTTCTTCTTGCGCTCGATGTGGGCCACCCTGGAGCAGGGCAGCACCTCCATGCTGCCCCCGCACAGCCACACCTGCAACACAGCCACAGCTCCCTCAGCACGGGCAGGACCCGCGCGGGCAGCGGGAGAGAGGGGAGGGTTCTGAGGATTCCGCAGTGCCAGCGTCGCATCTCAGACTGGCAGTGCAGCCCCACGGCCAGGGCTGGCCTCTGCCCGACGCTGAGACACACAGGGAGGATTCGAGGGCTTGGAACTACAGGATTTTTATGTCCCTTCCAAGCCAAACCACTCGTGGATTAACCTGTGCCCAAAGCTTTAGAGGGATCAGGTCTGTTCCTCACCCGGCGAAGGATCCGGTGCTGCGTTTCCTCCTGAATACAAAGCATCAGTGACTGGAATAGCTCAAACAATTCCAAGATCCCCTCCTGCAGAAGGGATGAGCCAGTGAAACATATGGCAGGGACAGATTTCTCCCACTTGAAAACATTTGTTCATTATTGTTCTTTCTCACGCTGCTTCAAATTCCCTCAAATCACCGTTTACGAGTTAATAAAATCTTGTAAGATCCTCTTTTTATCTCACACACAGGGGATCTGCAGGAAGATTTGCCATGCCTGGCTTCTGCCCTGCCTGTTTGTCATCAGCAAGAAGTTATTTACCTTCCAGACAGGACTCCAGGCCCTGGGCAAGCATTCCAAACCCGCATTCCAAGCAGGCCCAGTGCAGGCTGCTCTGCATTATCATTTCGCACAGTTATTGTAACACCCAGCGTTTCTGGGATCCCTTCCAGCCTCACCACCTTTCCTCCCATCTGTGGTCCCTAATTTTCATGGACCCTGCTCAGTTCCCTCTGCCAGCAGCACCAGGAGCCTCCAGCCTGGAGCAGAGCCCAGTGTCACCTCCCAGGGGTGGGGCACGCGCCCAGGTGACAGCAGAGAGGGGCAGCACAGCCAGGGGACACCGTCCCTCGGGACACCCCTGCTCCTCACCCTGCTCCCACCCGGACTGCTGCACAACAGGAGCCCCCAGCAAAACACCTGAGCCCCGTTCTATCAGCTGGTGCATAAACATGCAGAAAAATCCCGTTTCGCTCCTGCTCTGTCCTTTGACCTTTCAGAACACTTTAAAGACAATTTCATGCCCCCAGAGTGGATTCAGAGCTGGTCTCCGAGAGAGGGACCTGCCTGTCCCTCCCTGTCCCTCCCATCCTCCTCCCACCCCAGCCAAGTCAGCAAGGTCCACTCAAGTTTTGCAACAGGCCACAGGCAAAGCAAATCAGAGCTGAACTAGGCAACCCCAAAGAAAAATAGATATATTTTTAAGGCATATTCCCAAGGCAGAAACTGCCTGTGTGTCTTGGGGAACGAGCTCTGCCCTTGGGTGCTCCCAAGGCTGCTGGGCTCGACCACTACACTGAATAAATCTTCCAGTCCAGAGTGACCCCCAGCATCTCCTGGTTTTGTACTTTTGGGGATTTGTTAGGTTTTCTCCTGATTTAAGATTAGAATAACTATTTTAAAACTATTAAAACCACCATTAACATGGGATTTTCCAGCAGCCTGCCCCGAGTCACCATTGCACTGCTGCCCTTCTGTGCTTCAGTTAATTCATGTCAGCTTCCTTAGATTTCAGGAATATCTGTACAAACCACCTGGAAACCCCCACATTGGAATAACCTGGGGGAGGCAGAGAGCTGGGCACTGAGCAAAGGGCATTGCCTGGCTGCACATCCACAGCCGGGCCCAGAGGGATCAATACAAACTTAATTCAGAATTTGTCCAAGGAAAAACCATACATCTACCCCCTAAACAGAGCTTGAACTGTCATTATCAATTTCTAAAACTCCTGGTTTTATAAGGTATTTATAAATATTTCTGCTGGGAGCAACAGGAGCAAAGAGAGCCATGACCCAGGAATGGCCAAGTCACTGTCCCAGTCTCTGTCCCAGCGGATGTTGGTTGTTCCCACATGGCCCCACAAGGACTTTCTGCCCCTCCTGCACCCAAACTGCAGGGGAAGAGGTGCACAGGGAGCTGCAGCCCAAGTGAATCCCCCACGGCTGTGGAGCTGTGCCTGCCCCACAAGCTCAGAGTGAGGCCTCAGCCCTGACCACGGCTCAAGGGCACAGAATTCCCTCTCCTGGTGCCCACAGGACACAGCCAGAAGAGCCCAGTGGATCCCAATCCTCCCAGCACAAGGGGAGGCACCTGCCCTGGTGTCCCAACCCTGACTTCACCTCTGTGGCACCCAGCCCTGAGGGCTCGAGGGTCTGTGGGAATCTTTTGTGTCCCAACTGAGCAGCCACTGATCCCAGCAAAGCCCTTCAACACACACAACACCTTCCTGCTAAGGAATCCTATTGGATTGCTCATGGAATCACAGAATCCCAGGATGGGTTGGCTTGGGAAGGACCTTAAAGCTCATCCCATCCCATCCCATCCCATCCCATCCCATCCCATCCCANCCTCTCACACGAAGCCGTGCTCGGAGGCTCAGGGTACAGTAACTCAGCAGGTTAAAGATGATGAGCAAGTCTCCAGTTTTCCCTGTTTTCTGACATTCCCATTCCCACACAACAATTAAATTGCCACTCATTCACGCATGAAATGATACAGAACCAAAAACAGACTCAGAAAATGAGGGTGACTCAATAACATCTCCATCAACGCACACACAGGAGGAACCAAACCCATGGGAAATGCTGGGATTTATAAATAACCAGTTAACACCAAACTCTAGTGAAGGAATCCCAGAGAAACAAACACAAAACAAATCCATCACCCTGAGATCTTTGATGTGTTTTGCAGAAAGCTGCTGGGGAATACACTTGTCATTCTTTTCCACGGAAAATGTGACTGTCCTAAGGATTGAGCACGGAAGAGCAGTGGCTTGTCTCGAGGAGGGAAATGTTCCAGCACAGCTGACACTGCACTGCTAGATCTGCTCTCCAGGAGCTTTGGCACATGAGAGGAGGCTCAGGGGGGACCTTCTTGTTTCCTACCTGAAAGGACTTTCAGGATAGGTGGGGGTTGGTCTCTTCTCCCAGGTGACAAGTGACAGGACAAGGAAGGGCTTCCACTCGTGCCAGGGGAGGTTTAGGGTGGATATTGGGAAAATTTCTTCCCTGAAAGGGTTGTCAATCATTGGAACAGGCTGCCCAAGGCAGTGGTGGAATCACCACCCCTGAAGTGGCCGTCCTTGGAAATGTTCAAAACCCACGTGGATGTGGCACTTGGGGACAGGCTTAGTGGCGGCCTTGGCAGTGCTGGGGAATGGCTGGACTCAGAGGCCTTCTCCAGATTCCCGATTCCCTGTGGGAGGCAAACTTTGGTTATCACGAGGTCTCCTTGTGACAGGATGTGCCAGAGTGATGGGATGAGCCAGCTCTGGTCCCCGAGCACCCTTTGGAATCACAGAGGTGCTGTGGGTGTGTGAGAGCATCTGTGAGACAGGGGGGACCTCAGAGCCTGGCCAGGGCCAGCCCGGGCTGGGACAGGGCTCAGCAGAGATGCCGTGGGGCAGCAGAGCCCCAGGGGAGCCCAGGTGCCTCCCTGGGCACGGGGAGCTCCCAGCAGCACCAGCAGCTCAGCCCAGGCCTCAGCTGCACAGGGAAAGTTGAGCAGAGCTGGGGGTGCTCACCTGGAGAAGAGGAGGCTCTGGGGAGGCCTTAAAGCTCCTCCCAGGGCCTAAAGGGGCTCCAGGAGAGCTGGAGGGGGACTGGGGACAAGGGCTGGAGGGACAGGACACGGGGAATGGCTTCCCAGTGCCAGAGGGCAGGGATGGATGGGATATTGGGAAGGAATTGTTCCCTGGGAGGGTGGTGGGGCCCTGGCACAGGGTGCCCAGAGGACACTGGGGTCAGTGCCCACCCTGGGTCCTGGCCGTGGTGTTCCAGCTGGAGCGTGGTGTGACATCCACGACGAGCACTGACAGCTCCCATGAAACCCTGCCTTTATTTGCTCAGAGCTTGGCCGAATTTTAACTATTCAGACTGAAATCCATCCTGGACCAGCTCGAGCTCTGCAGTTAATGCAAAGAGACAACATCTAATGGTGTCAGGACGTGTCTGCAAGGGAAACTTCAAATCTCCCAATGCATTGTGACAGAAGGAAATGGGGGAAAACCCTTCCCTAACTTTCATTCCACCCACTCCAGGCTTTTCAGCTGATAACTTCATTTCTAAGGTGATTAGCAACCCCCTGCTTTAATTAGCCATAGATTTCCCATTTACCAGCTTTGCCTTATCTTTGCTCCCCTCCCTCCTTCGAAAAGTACCTTCCAAAGTGAAGGGGAAAACACAATTGCTGGGGCAGCTGGAATAATTCAGAATGTACCAGAACAAAGGGCTAAATAATCAAACTGAGAGACAGCAGAAAAGGCAAAGGAAGAATCACTTCTCCTGTAAAGTTCTGAGAGACTTTGTCTCTGCAAATTATTGCTTTTGTGGGAACAAACAACCTGCACAGCCACACTCCCAGCACTGCCATCCTTCCTGCTCCCACCTGGGCTGGGCCCCATCCCACGTCCCCACAGGACACCAGGGGAGGAGGTCCCCAAGCCAAGCTGGTGCTGCCAGCAACGGGATGGAGAGGTTGCTCCCCCAAACCTCTGTGCTCCCTACAGACCCTTCATTTCCTTTGTTTCCCTGGCACGAGGCTTGTGGAAGGCAGCAGTGGGACTCCCCTATCCCAGCCAGCCTGGCCAATCCCAGTTTGGGAGATAAACACCTCCCCATCACCAGCTGGTGGCCCTGGGTGACAATCCCATTCTGGAACTCTCACCCAGCAGGCTGGCTGGTATTTGACGTTTTTCATGGATGTGTTTATATAGAGATGGCTGCTGGATCCTACATCACCCCTGGAGTGCTCCTCCAGGCTCTGGAGTGCCACTGTCCCCTGTCACCACAGAACTTCAGAACTCTCCCAGCAGAACTTCAGCAGGGGAACCACACGAAGGGGAGCTGAGAAACCACACACAGAGGGGAACGAAGGCAGGGAGATCGGCTGCCCTTGGGAACTCTGGAATTCTTCATCTCTGCAGGTGGACATGAGCACCCCGGGAAGAGGAAAACCTGGATTTCACAGATCACATCAGGCCTGGGGCTGTGGGACCGATCCAAAGCAGTGACTGTGCCACCTCTGAGGCTCAGAGGTCACATCCAGCCCCACATCCAGAGCCAGGGGATGGAGAAGGAACAGAAACCCTCTGGCACATCCCTGGCAGAGGCAGCAGCCCTGGATGGAGCCACCAGAGCATCCTGCTGGAAATCCCTGCACAGCTCCTCCTGAACAACTGAGGAATTATCCTGGAGAGCTGCAGGGAGAAGTGAGGGAGAGTCCACGTCCCGCAGTTGGAACAGGAGAAGGAATTTCACTGCTGCACCTGGAGATTTCTTTCCTCTGTCCTGAGGCCACAGAAAACCTTTCAGGGAGGAGCAGAAGCAGCCAGATCAGGCCCAGTATCCATGGGCCATCTCCCTAAAATGGGATTTCTGAATGGACCTGCCCATCCCAGCCCACATCCGTTCCAGAGACAATGGACGTAGGAGGAGAGGGTTATAATACATCTTAAAAAATCAGTTCTTTTTCTTCTTGGGCTCTCCTTTTCTCCTATTTTGTCCTCATGGATGATACACTTTGGACAGGTTCCTGTCTATCTTATGCCAGACCAGTAACAGAAATGTCCAAATTGTCCAGTGTCCAAATGTCCAACCTTTCCTAAATTAATTCCTTTTGTAATGGCAACTAAAAATGCAATCTCCATGTAGAATCAGGTGCACTCCACAACCCCTAACCTGCAGCAAAAATGGGTAATAACCACTTTTCATCCTCAAGCAACATAAACAGTTTAACATCTGACATACTGAGAGGTCAGAATAAAGCAAGATTCCCATCCATGCAGAGCAGGGATTCTCCAGGAGAAGCATTCCACACACTGCAATGGAGTCTGCTCAGACCGGAGGCTTTTCCAAGGAAAAATTGGTGCTGTGCTTCTCCAACAAATGCAGCCCAAGCTGCTCTAAACAGGCCATCACTGCTGGCTGCAAAAGGGACTGACCTGACTTTGGCACCTGGCAAGATCCACCAGAAGGGGCTTGGTGGGAAGTGGTGGGAAGCTGCATCTCAAAGACTCCGATCCCAAAGCACAGCATGGGGGGGATCCTCTGGAATGACCGACCTCCACATGCCCTTGGCTTGGGAAAACGGCTGCAAAGCAGCATTTCACTCCCCAGTGCTTCAGGAGTGATTCCTGAATTCTGCAGCGTGAAACTACAGCACCCACAGCCGCTGCAGCTTTGGCATTTTAGTGCTCCCAGAAGTAATTTTTTTAACAAAGAGGAGCAGAGTACTTTTAAATCCCATCTTGGAGAGCTGTTCAGTTCTCCCAGCTGAACTCCCAGGCTCTGCTGGAGCTGGAGCCCGAATCTGCCTCCCGAGCCCCCATCTGGCTGAGAGCACATCCCTGCAGAGCACAGAGCTCCAGAGAGGTTTGGAGCTATCGTGGAACAAATCTGGGTCTTCCTAATGAGTTTAGAGCTGAAATTCCTCAGTGCTCTGATGTTATCTGCCCAGCCTTGGCAGCGTGACAAGGACCTGATTATGTTGTAATAGCACAATGCAAAGATTATTACAGACTCATAAAAGACAAGTGCCTCAAAACCAGCACCCACAGTACCTGGAGGCCCTGCAGAAGGAGCCGCACACGCCGGGCTTTGTGCACTCCCAGCACAGAAATTACCTGCAGGACCCGACCCCGATCTGCGTGGAGGTTGCTCTTTTTTTATTATTTTATTGCCAGTAATGTACCAAAAGCATCTTGATCTCCTTTTCCTATTACCATTTCTGTCAGAGCTGTAAAAATAAACCAGCATAAATAGCTCCCCAGGATTCTGATCTATTTTTCATGCACAAAAAGCCTTTGGAGGAAATGATCCACAGCCGGTTCTTCAGCCTAACAAGATTCCACGTGGGGAGTGGCAGGAGGAGCGGGGAAGGTGCCAGGGAGCGTTGGAACCACGAGAGGTGGTTCTGAAACAGAATTACTGATGCAGAGAGAGGCAGCTGAGTGATGGAGCAGCTCCTGAGCTGGCAGGGCCCGGCTCCACGGAGCTGCTCCCAGCCTTTGTGACTCCAGCACATCCCCACTGCTCTGACCTGCAATTACAGCTATTCCCAGCACTCCTGATGGGACGGTGCTGCGAGGGAGCCAAGCTCCTCCACGGCTCTTCCTGCGTGGATCAGACTGACTGTGACTCTGCCGTCCCACCGGGAAACGGAGCAAGGAATTCGTCAAAAGAGCAGCTCCAGAGTTTAGAGCAGGGAGATGCAGAGGGAGGGACCAAGGCAGGGTCTGGGTGTGGGGATTGGGTGATGTGACTGTGAGCAGGGACACACGGGGACACACGGGGACACACGGGGAGACAGGGAGACACACGGGGACACACAGGGAGACACAGGGACACATGGGGACACACGGGGACACACGGGGACCCACGGGGACACATGGGGACACACAGGGACACACAGGGACACACA
>VZTF01003066.1:218044-243924 GCA_013397755.1 Cnemophilus loriae
CGCCTCCAGCCACAGCACCAGCCACAGTCACAGTCACAGTGACAGTCACACTGCCACAGTCACAGCGACAGTCACAGCAACACTCACACTGCCACAGTGACACTGTCACAGTCACACTGTCACAGTCTGTCCCAGTCACACTGTCACAGTCACACTGCCACAGTCACACAGTGACAGTCACAGCAACAGTCACACTGCCACAGCCACAGCCACACAGTGACAGTCACAGTCACACTGCCACAGCCACACTGTCACTGTCACAGCCACACTGTCACTGTCACAGCCACACTGTCACAGCCACAGTGACAGTCACACTGCCACAGCCACAGTCTCACAGCCACACTGTCACAGTCACAGCCACACTGTCACTGTCACAGTCACACTGCCACAGTCACACAGTGACAGTCACAGTGCCACAGCCACAGTCACAGTCTCACAGCCACACTGTCACAGCCACACTGTCATTGTCACAGCCACACTGTCACAGCCACTGCTGGCCAAACAATTACAGGTTTCTGGGCTCATCTGCACCATCAAATCAAATCCAATCTATAAAACAGCAGGAAACCTGTGGGGAAACACAGGAAGAAAACATCTTTGAAAACTCCAACGGTGACTCACTCGAGGAGTGCAAGGACTGGTGAGAACTGGGATGCTGAGAGGATTAAAAAACAGAATAATGAGCCCCAGATCTCAGAGGCTGAGCTGTGAATCCATGATTCACATGACTGGGGGGTTCCCTCAGGCAGCACCCACTGACACCTCCGAGAAGGGCAGGTCCAGGGACCACTGGGCACTTCCTGAGACTCTCCATGACAAGAGCCACCAAAGTGAAGGAGAAATCAAAAATCCAGAGGTGGTCAGATCAAATCTGGCAGTCTCTGATCAGCCTCATGTGATTTCACTCTGACTCTTAAATCTGTTGGCTTCAACCCACGGTAAAAAGACACATTCCAAGGAAAGGCACATTCTTACAGGGCTCTGCTCTGCCATCTGCAAATCATTATTCCTCCTTCATAAAAATAACTACGTGCAAATGGCTACAAGAGGAGGAAGAAATTCCTTAGCTCCTTCCAACAAGAATTTTTACCAGCAGCCAAAAAGGAGGATAAAAGACCTGGGTGCAGCGTGTCCACTTCCAAAGCTTAGGGAAGAGGAGAGCAAAAAAGGAACAGAAAAGGTCAGCATGAGTACAGCACATCCCAAACCTCCCCAGAGCACCGACTGAACCGACAGAGGAGAGCGGTGGATCAGATACTGGGGAGAAATCCTTCCCTGGGAGGGTGGGGAGGCCCTGGCACAGGGTGCCCAGAGCAGCTGTGGCTGCCCCTGGATCCCTGGCAGTGCCCAAGGCCAGGCTGGACGGGGCTTGGAGCAGCCTGGGACAGTGGGAGGTGTCCCTGCCCAAACAAGGTGGTTTTTAAGGTCCCTTCCAACCCAAACCATTCTGGAATTCTCTGGCTGCTGACACAGCTCCATCCACACCAGAGGGAAAGAGCCAGCAAGGAGCCAACCCGAGGGGTGTCTGCCCCCACCCGTGCTCAGGCTGGCAGGACAGTTTGTGTCTTTGGCTTCATCCTGTCCTGGGAATGAGGGGGAGAAGCCTGGCCCGAAGAAAGCAGCTGTTCAGCTACTATCTCATGATCTTTTAGACAAATTTCTTTTCCTTTCCAATGTGAGTCATGAAACTGGAACGAGTGAGATTGTAAAATTAAAAAAGTTATCAGCTCTCCATCACTGGAAACATAAAAACCCTTTCCTCTCCAGTGACAATCAACAAAGAGCAACAGGAGATAAACTGGAGCTGGCTGCTTCCATCCCCACCTAATCTTCAGATAACTTGGACTCCCCTAGAACTGCTGCTCCTTGTCTGCAGCACAGTCCCTGCAGATGAGGCTGTCTCCACAAGAAGGATAAGGATGTACAGGTAAAAAGCAGATAAAGAGATGGGGGAAATGCTTGGCAGGCAAAAAAAAAGAGGCAAAAATCTACAGAGCTATTGGTGAGAAGCAGCACGGGAGGAGAGATGAGAGGGAACACAAGAACTCCTGGAGCTGGGATTACGAAGGTGCCATGCACAGCCCGAGTTCCTGGGGCCCCTTCCTGGGAGTCCTGTGGGGATATGGAATTAGCAGCACCTACAGCAAAGGGGGTTTCAAGGTTAACTCTCAGCTGCATGGAAACGCTCGTTTTGCCAAGGTGAAGGTGGCACTGGGGACCTGACCCTGCTCCAGCTGCCCAGCCCCATCCAGCAGCAGCCCCACACCTTCCCTGGTCCTCCTCAGATTGACTCACAGCAGGTTTTGGTGTTGCCCTCCAGGTCTTCCACCAGATTCAACTCCAGGTGGGCTTTGGCTCTCCCAATCTCACCCTCACACACCTGGATTGCGTCTGGATTCTCCCTGAGTGATCTGGCTCTGCTTTCCTCTGCTTTCACCCTTGGAATGCTTTTGGGTTTTATATGTCAGGAGCTCCTTCTTCACCCACACAGACTCCTGCCACCTATCCTTGACTTCCTGCATGTCCCAGTGAGCCACGGGCACGTGATCCTGGAAAACTGACCCATCCACCTGGACCTCGCTTCAGTTCGTGTTCTTTATTTTAACAAAAGGTCAATATAAAGTAACTCAGAGCATGTCCCAGTCCTTTTGGATCTCCTCCCTGAGCTGAGAAGTCCCAGCAAGCTCTACCAAAGCTGCACTTAGATATCACACTGCTAAACTACTACAGATGAGACATCACAGAGAGATGATTCGGGCTTTGTTTTTCTTGAGCATAAAAGTGCTGGAAGCAATTTTCCCTCTCTTTTATCCAAACCTGAAACATATTATTGAGCTCTCTAGGTTCCATTAAGGCATCAAAGCTGTGTTCCACACTATGGTTCTTTCAACAAAAATAAAAAATCCAAACTCCGAAGTCTGCTTTCAGCTTGAACTGTCAAAATATTTTCCAGACGCAGCCCAGGTACGCGCTGAGGACTGCCAGTCATCCCAGATGTCTTCCCTGGAAAGGACAATTTTACCTTCCTGCTTGCTACGTTTTTAATTCCTTTTGTGGGCACACTTCATCCTCAGTTTCTGTGCAAGGTAAGTAAACAAGCTGTGATTTGCACAGGACGCCCACGGACGCGTGTGAGAGACAACACAGCAGGCACGGCTCTGCTGCTCCCCCAGAGACAGCCGCGAGAGCAAGAAACGCTCCAGCAGGGCTGTGGTGCTCAGCAGGTGTCAGGACAGCGTTAAAACCTTTGCTGGTACCCCTCTGAGCCAAAAAAGGCCTGATTTAATTCGATTTAGTGGTCACCAAGAGCCTCTCCCATTAAAACCTTTGCTGGTACCCCTCTGAGCCAAAAAAGGCCTGATTTAATTCGATTTAGTGCAAAAAAGGCCTGATTTAATTCGATTTAGTGGTCACCAAGAGCCTCTCCCGTTAAAACCTTTGCTGGTACCCCTCTGAGCCAAAAAAGGCCTGATTTCATTCGATTTAGTGGTCACCAAGAGCCTCTCCTGTTTGGCTGCTGCGTTTCCCTGTCCCAGTGTCAGATCTCTGCTCCGATCCCACCCTTCTGCTTCCAGCTTTGCCCTCCTCCTGGCTGCTCCCACATGGGGCTCTCTTTCCCCTGCCGCTGCACCCCAAACAGCCCCAGATGGACAGAGCAAAGCATTCCGGAGGGTGTTGGATAAACCAGCCCAGCTCGTGGGAACTGCTGGCAATTCCGCATCCTCCAAGAGCTTCCTCTGCCTTTCAGACGAGGACTCTGAGTCAGACTGAGAGCACTTCTGACCAATTCCGTCCCTTTGAGAGTTTTCATATGAAAGAAAGATTGAATTGTGGCGTCTGGGCCCCCTCAAGGAAGCCAGGCAGCCTGAGCCCAGCTCAGTGACAAAGTTTTGGGATTACCAAAGCTGTGTAAGAGAGGAGCTGTTCTCGCCAGGAACAGCCACGCTCACCAGGCTGGCAGCAGATTCGGGGAATCACAGAATCTCTGAGTGGGCTGGGATGGAAGGGACCGGAAAGCTCCTCCAGCCCATGGGCAGGGACACCTTCCACGAGAGATGGAAAGGTGCATGATGGACATCAGGAGCCCGGGGGCAGGGCCAGGCCAGGAGGCACCGTGTCACCCTGAAGAGAAACATTCCCCTCCCTCTCCAAGGTGCTTCAGCTGAAAGGGATTTTTCCTCAGGAAGGTGGTGCCAGGTACCCCGTGCCCGCCCCACTGGCTCCAGGCACACTCCTGGATCTGCTCCAGCTCCGAGGGCCCAGCGGGATCACAACGGGATCACAGCGGGATCATGATGGGATCATGACGGGATCATGATGGGATCACAACGGGATCACAGTGGGATCACAGCGGGATCATGATGAGATCATGAGGGGATCACAATGGGATCATGACGGGATCACAGCAGGATCATGATGGGATCAGGATGGGATCAGGATGGGATCACAGCGGGATCACAGCGGGATCACAGCGGGATCACAGCGGGATCACAGCGGGATCACAGCGGGATCACAGCGGGATCAGGATGGGATCACAACAGGATCACAACGGGATCACAACGGCTGGCTGCCCCAACCCAGCCACTGCACTGTGCTCTCCAAACAAACGCCCTGTAGCCAATTCTCCGGTGCCTCTTTTACAAACTGAGCTGCTTAATTAGCCCAGGATGAGTTATTGCCTAATTAATGGCAGCCCGTGAAGCAGCAGCAGGCTGTGCCGGGCTCAGCACTGGCCCCCGGCCTCACCAGCACCCTGCAAAGTCACGTCAGTCAGAAAATCTCCAGGTTTGATCTTCAGGGGGTTGATTTTTTACCTTGTTTCTTGCCCTGCCAAGGCTTCCCAGCTGCTTGAACAGCAGCTCAAGCTTACTTTGTCGTATTTAAAATTTTTCTTGTTCCAAAAATGAGAGACTTTGTGAGCTGGTTCAATAGCTCAGGTTGGACTTAACCTTGGATGTCTTTTCCAACCTTAATGATTCCATGATTTCCTTTAATGTCAGTTTGATAACAGCATGAATCTTTAAAAGTAGATGGCAAACAGGCCAAAATACCCCCAGAAGCTGCTCCCACCACTGCACAGCCATGGCTGTGATGGGCTGTGATGGCTTTTGGTGCAGCACTGGCTACTGAGTCCTTCAAAAAACCCTCATTTTCAACAAACCTCAAAGCTCAGACCCATGAAAATACACCCAAGGTCCTCATGAATTACAAGCTGTTCCTTTATCTCTTAAACTCACCAAATCAGGATATTCTGAGATTCCATGACCATCAGTTCAGGGTAACATATGATTTTTATTTTTGGAATTAGTGGCAATTCTGGGAGCTGGGTTTGCAGAGCATTGTGGCCAAATATATTCTCTGCTGCATAAAAAGGCACAGAAAAAGACTCCTTATTCCCATTTTAAAGATGAGGCATCAAAGTATGAAATAGTTGTTCAGAATTGCAGAAGGAACCTGGAACAGCCAGGCCACAACTCCAGTGCTGGTTTGTGCCAAGGACCGACCTTTCCCATGCCCTGGAAAGACGTGAAATATTACATTTGCTGCAGAGAATAAGTAAGGATGGGAGGAATTCAGGGGGAAAAAAGGAAAAAATCTTGCTCTTTGCTTATTTATAGCCCCAGTCTGTGCTGCTGAAGGCTCTGTGCCTGCTCACACCCAGGAGACTGCAAAGAACCACGGCCAGATGGGCAAATTCCCTACAAAAGGCTCAGAAGGGACGTGGAAATGGATCTTTTTTCCCAATCAGGAAGCTCAAACTGACAACATTCACTTTGCAGAAAAGTCATTTTGCAGCTTTGAGCACTGCTTTACAGGAAAGATGGTGAAATTCATGAAATCCCTGGAATGAATGCAAGCCTGGACCTGGCCGGGATGCTAAACCTGAATCTCATCAGGCAGGAGAAAAGGCTGGGGTTCAGCTCATCCTCTGAATTTATCCCAGCTGTGAACATGAGGGAAACAGAGAAACAATAAGTTATGCTGCTTCAGCATTTCTGGCTTCAGGCTCCCAAATTTCAGCATTTTCAGCTGGTGTAAGGCTTGGTCCATGGAATCTTCATCCTCAAAGAAATCCATGGCATTTAAATCAATTGTTAATGCTGCCACGATTTCTCTCCCCTGAAACAAAGCATCCCTGACTTTTACAAGGCAGTGAATATGTACAATAATATCTATAATAATATTTATACCCAGTACATAAGCGCTGCTGTACAATCCTGCTGGTGCAGGGCTGCTCGACCCCTCCTGTGTGATACCATCAGGCTCTGCATCCCCAGCATCCCCAAGGCTCCCCGCACGCAGGAATTCAATTAAGGCACTGAAAGGCAGCTTCTCGTAGCACTGTGCCCAGACAGGCACAGCAATCCCTGCCCACAATTAACCAGGCTGAGAAAACAAAATGAAATCTGAGAGCAGCCCTCATTCTCTACTGACTGAAATTCATACTCCGCTTTCAGATAAAGGCCACTGTCAATCTCCCCGTGTGTCGGAGCCACTGGGAGGGAAGCAGGGGTAGGAAATGCTGGAGCTGCTTTTCAAACCAGGGGAAGCTTCAAAGTGACACGAGAGAGGAACAGAAAGGCTGTGGGAAGCAGAGTGATGGGAGGTTACAGAGGCCCTGAGGAAAAACGGGATTATCTCAACAACCTTGAGGACAAACCCCCTTCGCTGTGACGGGCGACGTCTGCAATTTGTTCCCTTGCTTTTTAAAACCCCTGCTCTTCAGCCCTTTAAATCCTCTTTACTGTCCCACTTGTCATGCTGTCCTCTCCTCCAGTCATTCTGACTTCAGTACAGGCTTGGGAAATACATTCCTGATGCCAGTGAGAGGCCCGTGTCCCCCAGTGCCACTGCTGGGACAAACCCTGCCCTGTCCTCTCCTGTTTTAGCTGCCTGCACTTCAAACTCATCAACTGTGATATTAAGAGAAAAGGTAAAGCAGAGACAGGGCTTATTTACTGATCTTGCTGCTTCATGTACGAGATGTCACCAGAGCCAAGGCTGCTCATCTAAATGTCCTTTTAGATGTGCAGTGACTTTTTTATAATGTGAAATGTTGATTATGATCAAATTTATAGTGTGAAATTTTTATTATAATCACATTTATAATGTGAGATGTTGAGTTAAATATTTCATTCAGATCCCAAAACTGATTTTATTTGGTGCTTCCAAGCAGTATTAAAGCCTGGTGAGCCCCTCCTTCCTTTTCTCAGTCTTGCTGAGTGCCCTGGAGAGCCTGGAAGTGAACTCCTTCCCTGAGTTGTGCTCCAAGAATCCACAGCTTCTGCTACCACTGACGAATTCCCACTTTAAGTTGTTGGAATTAATGGAATCCCGGTGTGGTTTGGGCTGGAAGGGACCTTAAAGCCCATCCAGTGCCACCCTGCCACGGGCAGGGACACCTTCCACTGTCCCGGGCTGCTCCAAGCCCCATCCAGCCTGGCCTTGGGCACTGCCCCATTCTTCTCCAGGTGAACAATCCCAGCTCTCCCAGCCTCTCCTCCCAGCAGGGCTGCTCCATCCCTCTGCTCATCCTGGAGCCTCCTCTGGCCTCTCCCCAGGGCTGGGGCAGCTCTGCAGGTGGGGTCTCAGCTGAGCACAGGGGCTGAATCCCCCCCTCCCCTGCTGCAGACAACAAACACAATTCACTTTGGAATTAAACTCTGAAGCATCCCCAGTTTTCCAAGCTCATATTTTAAACATGTAAAACCCACTGCCACGTGGAATTTCATTCCAGTTCATGGAACTGCCTGGAAACAGAGATGTTGAAACGGCTGTTCCCAGAAAATCCCAGCTCGGACAGCAGCTCCCCCTCACCACACTGGGGCAGGGTCACTGCCAAGTCCCTGGCAGGCCCCGCACCTCAGATATCCCATATTTATGACCTGAGATGTATGGATTTGCTCCTGCCACGCTCCACAGGGATTCCTCCAGGCTCCTGCCATGCCCTCAACACATCAAGGACTAATTCAGCCTTGTCTCTTGGCCACTTTGCAGGGTAAGTTTTCCTTGAAAGAGCCGCATCAGGGGTAGAAATTCAGTCACAGGGGAGTGATCAAACAGCTGTGGTACCACCCAGCCAACAGCTTTCCTTTTTGAACAGCCATCCCAGGATTTTTCTCGAGCAGAGACCACAAGATGTTGAGGGCACCCTTAGAAGGTAACACCAAATGCTGAAGGTGAAAAATGCTTGGGCAAGTCCTCAGAGCTTGTAGAAGAGCCACATGAAGCAAAAATGATAAAATAAAATATGCTGCAACACATCCCTTCCCTGTCATCCCGAAAACAGAGCTGATAAAGGATATTGGATTCAAATTTCATCCAACACGACAAACCCTCAGGACATGTTGGCTGGAGGGAGACAAGGGCAGTGTGAGGCCAAAGCCCTGACCCAGTTTTTATTTACTCTTTCTAAGGAACAGACTGTGAGCCCTGTGGGCTCAGCCCTGCTCTGATCTGCTGTGCAGGAGGGAGGGAAGAAGAAGAAGAGGGTGAACGAAGCACTTTTTGTTCCTCTGAACAAAAGCCAGGCCAGGAAAGCAGAGGAGCAGCAGCACAGCCAGAGCTGGAGCAGCACTCCTGCATTAATGGGTCACGGGAAGAGCAAACGCAGGCACGGTCACCAATCCCACCAGGAATGTGGCTGGAATCCCTGGAGTGTCCAAGGCCAGGCTGGACAGGGCTTGGAGCAACCTGGGGCAGTGGAAGGTGTCCCTGCCCATGGCAGGGGTAGAATGAGAAGGGTTTTATGGTCCCTTCCAACCCAAACAGTTCTGGGGGTCTGTGATCACACAATACTGAAGCAGCAAACCCAAGCCCAGCCCTGCAGCCCCACCTGCAGGGAGAGCTCACAGGCAGACGTGGCTTTAGGGGCATTGGACAACTGGGACTTGAACCACCAAACCCTGAGCTGGGCAATCTAAACCCCATCCCTGGTCACACTTCAGGCACTTCCTGCCACTTCAGAGATCATCCCAGAATCCCAGGATCACTGGGGCTGGAAAAGCCCTCCCAGCCCACTGATTCCACCCTGTGCCCCATCCCCACCTTGTCCCCAGCCCAGAGCACTGAGTGCCACCTCCAGGCCTTCCTGGGCACCTCCAGGGGTGGGGACTCCAAACCTCCCTGGGCAGCCGCTGCCAAGGCCTGACCACCCTTTCCATGGGGAAATTCCTGCTGGTGTCCACCCTGAGCCTCCCCTGGCCCAGCCTGAGGCCGTTCCCTCTCCTCCTGTCCCTGTTCCCTGCGAGCAGAGCCCGACCCCCCCGGCTGCCCCCTCCTGTCAGGGAGTTGTGCAGAGCCACAAGGTCCCCCCTGAGCCTCCTTTTCTCCAGGCTGAGCCCCTTTCCCAGCTCCCTCAGCTGCTCCCCGGAGTCAGCACTGAATGATGGGAGCTCCGTGGGGTACAGAAGGTCAGGCTGGGGGGGTCCCACATCTCCAACCCCTCCTGCAGGGTCCCCAGGAGCCCCAGTGACCACAGCCACCCCTGGCCTTGCTGATGGCTCGTACCTCACCAGGGCTGTGGTGGGCTGGAAGATTTTTATTCCATGCCAAATCCAAGGATTTCCACCTGCCATAAAAACAGGAAGCTAGGCCACATCTTTCCTTTGTTCCTCACCACTCTCCACAAGCTCAGCTGTCCAACTGGATGTGCCTGTTGTCCTGGCAAAAACAAGCCTAGGAGTCAGCAGGAGTTCAGATCCACAACAACAAAATGATGGAAAAAATTGGGATAGAAAGAGCCAGGAAGATTTCTCCTTGGCTGCTGCTTGGGAAGGAATAAATCCTCGTAGCCAGCTCAGAGTCACAAGTCAATAATTTTCTGTACTGGTTTAAACTCCATAAAGACCATGAGCAGCAGTTGCACGGCACAAACATTTCGGCTCTTCCCGTGAATTCTTTTACATGAGGAAAAACAGAAAATAATTGCTTCAATAAAAGCCTTTAAGGAAAACTAACTTGGAAAAACTGGGCACTAGCAGGCAGTTAATGACACCCTTTGTGTGTGCTGGGCAGGCTGCCCAAAATTCCCTTTCTTTTCCCTGATCAACCAGGCACCATTCAAGTGTCCCCAAAGCCCAGCCACAGGGGTTGGGAAGTGATTAATCCTGCACCAGCGGCCCCCTGCCATCCTTCATGTGTTTTTCCAGATAAAATTAGAAAACACTTCATTCCCCCTTTAATTTGCAGGATATTTACCTGCATTCTCAACACTTATTACCACATTCATGTCGGAATAACTCGGCTCCAGACCCGAGGTGAAATTGAGTTTCATTTCCCAGGCCGTGCATTATATTTTAATTAATTCTGCTCATAGCTGTTAGCACAGTGCCAGGCTGAGACTTGGATGTATACAGGAAACTCCAGGACAGCCATTTCTGTGGGGGTACCTTTGCAGGGAAGCGTCTTCCTGGTCCCTGGGTTTGTGTGGAGTTTGGGGACAGTGGCAGCTGTCCAGGGTGGCTGATTGAGAAGCCAAAGCCACCGCAGCCGAAGGAAAAGCGTGGAAAAGGCTCTCCCAGCTTTGCATTTGTGGCTTTTCCAGAGGAAACGAGAGCACAGAAGCTGGGACACACCTTCAGCCCCCAAGGGTAACTCCTCACCCAGCTGGATGCAGACACTCCATATCCATGTGGGGTTTTGGGGCTGTTACATGGGAAGAGGAGATTTCATTAGACTTGGAGCTGCTGGAAGCTCTTTGGGAGGCAAGGGCAGGTGGATCCAGCCCCTTCTCCACTGGCAGTGGAAAGCAGGGAAGGAGCACCGAGAATTCCCTGTATCCTGAGCTGTGGAATCACTGGAATCACCCCAAGGCATTCAAACAAGAGTTCAAGGTGCCATAAAAATCCTGTCCTACGTTTGCTTTTGAGGCAAGTCATTTATCAGCAGCACAGCTTTCCATCAGCTGTGTGAAACCAGTGAAAACATTTCCACACGGAGAAAGTTCCAGGGTTTTCTTCCAAGGAGTTTTGCAGCCAATTCAGAGCAACACACAGAACCTGCACCACAAGAGATCTGCCTCCCTGTGCCTTCCTTCCTCAACAGGAAAACCCCTTCATTTTCTAAACATGGTTTCCCTTTCATGGTCAGGAAATAATATTCCAAGTGTCCTCTCTCCTCAGTGAAACCGTTTCACATAATTCCTGCAGCATCTGGTTCTATTTCAGGAATTTTCTGCCTGGCAAGTGTCACAACTGAGACACGGGATGGGAACTAAAATGGGGATAAGAATTTGCAGTATGTTTACTCTGACTTCTGGAAAGCCTCAGTAAGGCCCAAATGATCCTTTTGGACAGGGAATGTGAGTTCTGCTGCCAGTGGTTTCCCCCTGAATTCAGCCCAAAGACACAAATACCTGGAAAAACTAAGAGCTTTAGAGTCCCTTCTTTTATTGAGCCTTAAATAATTCTGCATTTCTATGCATGGCACAATCTATATTTGAACAAGACAAGTGGGAAAGCACATGAAATCCAGTGATTTGTAACCGAGGACTGAGAAAAACCAGATATTTTATGTGAGGTTTTAGTTTTTTACTGTGAAGGCGGCAGGGGGAGAAAATGCAAGACAATTTATAAGATGATCTTCCTTTAAATCCTTCCCAAAGAACCGAGATATAACCAGGGCTGGGCAAAGTTTGGATAAGCAGCTTCCAGCATGGAAATAATATTTTTTGTGATAATGTTGGCCAGAAGAAAGTGGATGTTCACCAGGACCTGGAATTCCTTCTAGGAGGATCTGTCAGAAAACTTCATCCAAAGCTGCAACAGCCTGAAGTTCTCCACCACTTTTACCCCAAATTCCTGGGAGAACACGTTCAGGGACACAGAGGGTTTGGTCATCAGTGACGAGGCTTTCCCTGATTTTCCAGACTCTGCAGCACCAGAGTGATGGAGCTTTGTCTGGGGAAGAGGATGCTGAATCCCAGCTTCTTTAAGGTTGGAAAAGCCCTCGGAGACCATCGAGTCCAACCATCTCCAGCACTGCCAAGGCCACCACTGCCCCATGTCCCCAAGTGCCACATCCACAGGGCTGTTAAACCCCTCCAGGGATGGAGACACTGACACTGCCCTGGGCAGCCTCTGCCAATGCTTGACAAACCTTCAGGTGAAGATGTTTTTTCCAGTATCCAAATCTTAGCCTCCCCTGGCCCAGCCTGAGGCCGTTCCCTCTCCTCCTGTCCCTGTTCCCTGCGAGCAGAGCCTGACCCCCCCCGGCTGCCCCCTCCTGTCAGGGAGTTGTGCAGAGCCACAAGGTCCCCCCTGAGCCTCCTTTTCTCCAGGCTGAGCCCCTTTCCCAGCTCCCTCAGCTGCTCCTGGGGCTCCAGCCCCTTCCCAGCTCCGTTCCCTGCCCTGGACACGCTCCAGCCCCTCAGGGTCTGTGTTCTCCTGAGGGGCACAGAACTGACCCCAGGTGACCACAGCAGTGCCAGCACAGGGGACAATCCCTGCCCTGGCCCTGCTGCCACCCTATGAAAGATGACCCCGTTTCAGATAGGTTTCTTTAGCTTCCTAATTTCCCCATCTGTAATTGCCAGGATTAATAATCCCTGGCTGCCCGAGCAGCATTTGCCACTTCACTCCACGTGTGCCAGATCCCTCTGACTCTGGCAGAGCCCAGGATGGGGAATGGCATGGAGTGCCCTCCATGGAGCTGCAGCAGCTCCGGGCTTATGCTGGTTTAGTGTAAATACAGAGCTTTAAACACAGCCACTTTTGATCTCCAATCAGAGGCAGAATAATGAAATAATCCACTAAAGATGGGAGCTCGGGAAGATGCAGGCACTAAAAGCATCCTTTGTTGGGAGGCTCAGCTGGCTCTGGACCAGAGAGCTCTGCCTGGAGATGGAGAAAGCAGTTAATTTGTTCTGCTGCTAAAACACAGATTAAAGTACAAGGCTAAAGCACAGTAAATAACATCGTGTTCCTTATCAAAGCCAATTGAATGCTTGTATAAAACAAACAGAAACATTTTATAATTCAAGTGGAAAAGGGAAGGAGGTTGGATTTGCACAGACAGACCCAGGCACAGGCTTTTTCAAAGGAATTTTCTCTCCAGGAGAGGAGCAGTCCTGACCTGCCTTCGTTAAGGACACATTCGGCTGTGGACATAATCCATCACTTGCAGCTCTTTTTTTCCTTCAAGTCATTATTTGGACTTCACAGTGTATTAATTGAACGGGAGAGCTCATCTCCCCAGCATGCTGAAAGCTCACATTCCATCAGAAATCAGCACCAGCTCTCGCTGGGCTCTGGGATTTGCCTGATCCTGGCAGTGCTGGGGAAGGACAGGGGTTGGTGTTTGTGGGCAGACAGGGCAAGGTACCCACACCCCAGTAACTCATCCTCAGTGACACAGCCACTCCCAGGCTGGGCCAGCAGCTCACGTGGAGCATTTATCCAGCTCAAACCGTGTATCTGAGAAAGAAAGAGCTGAAAGAGCACAGATTTAAACTGGACATCAGGGAAAAATCCTTCCCTGGGAGGGTGGGGAGGCCCTGGCACAGGGTGCCCAGAGCAGCTGTGGCTGCCCCTGGATCCCTGGCAGTGCCCAAGGCCAGGCTGGACAGGGCTTGGAGCAGCCTGGGACAGTGGAAGGTGTCCCTGAGATGAGCTTGAAGGTCCCTCCAAGCCCGACCATTCCAGAGGTCTCTGGTAACGATGTAAGGATGTCACAGAAGCCAGGAGTGATCTGGGGATAAACCCAAGTGTGAACGACAGGGTCCCTCAGCATTTGTGAATCCTCCGCATCCCTTTCCAAGGCACTGCTCCCTAAGGAATGCCCCCCTTCCCTCCCAGACTGATGCAGACCCAAAGCCGCCACTTTGCTTTTCATTCCAGTCACCAGAGACACTTCAGGAGGTAACAAATTGAAAGGATTCTTGCCCTATGTATTTCCACAACAATAATTTGCTTCGCTCTATGCAAAACCTGTCATGAATATGTATTCCAGCAGCAGCAGACATAAATCAGAGCTGGGGGTGAACGCACAGCACGCAGCTCCTCAATTAGAAATCTTCCTTCCCTGGAGATAAGGCAGACTCAGCAGGAAAACACCAGAAGCCACCTTGTCCAGAGCAGCCAGGGTTTCAGGAAAGCCCTGCCCTGCTCATTTCCCACTGCCAGGACTGCTGTACTTCCCACTCAGAACTATTTTACAACGTGCAGGGTTTGCCAGACCATGCAGTCCCAGCCACTCCAGGCCACGGAGGTCACCTGAGGCTCCTCCTCAGCAAAAAGCTCCTCATTTGAGTGAGTTTGGTGATGCTCTCATGGCACTTGGCTTACAGAGGGATGTACAAAGGTACCAAGGCTCTGGTCTCCCTCACACTCTTCCAGGCTGGAGCAGTGCCAGGGAGGGAGATGATCTTTTCATGTCATTTTTAAACGAAGAGGCAATATTCATTATTGCAGCGTATTTTATCTGGTGACAGCAATGATGAGCTGGTGCTGGTGCCAGCCACGTGCAGCCAGGGAGGATTTGGCACTGTGGCGCTGATATTAACCCAGCCAACACACCTGCTGCAGACTGGGCAACCCCTGCCTGAAGATCCAGCCTGGCTGGTTCAGGCTCCCACAGCTCCTGGGAATGAAATCTCCTGTCACTGCCACGCGTGGCTGTCCCCTGACACAACCCCCTCACCCGGAGCGCTCTGGCCTTTCTCCTCTCCTGCTCTCAGAGCACCTGCCCAGCTGTGTTTGTGAGCAGGGACAGCAGGAGGGCAGCGGAGCCCCAGCATGGGAGTGGGAGCCTGTGCTGCAGGGAGCTGTGGGGACAGCCGCCTTCACCCAGCTGCAGCCCCGTGGGGGACAGCAGGCCACGCATTAAATCCCTTCACAAACCCATCCCAGCAGCCTGAAGATCCTCGCTGGCTTCTGGCCACCCCCCAGAGCACCAGGAGTGGGTGTTCCAGAGACACAGGGAGAATGGAAAGCAGGCCCGGATCCTGGGAAATACAAATCTGGGAGGACAGACCCCAGGAAAACCTCGTAAACCACCAGGAGACCTCAGCAGGTGCCAAGCCCGAGCTCAATCCCTGCTTGTATTCAGATCACAGGTTTGGAAGGGACTCTGCTGGGGACACAGTGAGTGACAGCAGTGCAAAGTGTGACTGCTGTCACCAGCATCAATCCTGCAGCCACCAGGAAGGTCCAGCTCCACTGGGACTGCTGCTTTCCCTCCCACACCAGCCACGAGCAGCCCTCCAAAGCAGCAGCAATTCCCCAAACACAAACTGATGGCACGCTCGGGGTAAACACATCTCCAGATTCCCCACTAAACCCCCTCGGCCAAGGGCAGCAATTGCTGTAGGGTGAGGGGGCAGAGTCCCACGTCTCCCAAAGCCCCTGGGAGCAGAGCAAGGATCATTCACACAGCTCCATCTACCGGAACACTGACACCATAATGAGCAGGATGCCAGGACAACTGCCATGAGGATGAGCCCACAGGATCACACAGGGCAGCCACACGCCTGCCCCTCATTCTGCTGCCTGTTCAATCACCCAGAAAGGGCAACAGCAGAGCAAAACCAGGGGGCTGGTGTTGGATGCCCTGGAAGTGATGCCTGTTCACGGGTTTGGATGCTCCCAGGGCTTCTGGCACGGTCCAAGGCTTTGCATTCCCATGCTTAGGGATACACCGTGCTCATCATCACTTCGTCACCACTTATTTCATCATCAAACAGCAATAAACTTGGGTTCTGTGGTTCCTTAAATTCAGGAATACTCTACTCTGAGGACCAGCCAAAAACAACAATAATAATATATATTTAAAAATCCCAGTAAAGATGCCAGGGCTTCATTTACCACAGGCACTGCCACATCCCATTCCAAGGGAAAATTTCTACCTCCTCTGATGGTAACCAAGAGAAACAGGAAAATGCCAGACTAAAGACTGCCTTTTTATGCTTGCAAGACTCAGAAGTCCAGGTGAGTTGACTCGATTTTATGTTTTAAGAGTTCCCCTTAGCAAATGCCAAGGAGTTGCCACTTTCTGCCTCCAAGGGAATTCGTTATGGATCGGTTCAAAAAGCAGGAGAGCAGAAAAATGGGCATTTTCTGGTAACTTCAGTTGTTACCTGCTGCCCTGCACATGTTCACGGGGAAATAATAACATCTCTTTTAAGATATGATCATGTAAGTGCCAGGACAGCTCCAGGACTGAGCCAGCAGCTCCCATGCAACGTGCAGAAAGCACAAGGCGAGACACGGTGAGATGTGTTCGGTATTTGTACGTGCTCAGGAGAGCATTTGCTGCCTTGAAACAGCAGTGCCTTCCAGAGGACCTGAGACAGAGCAGGGAAAGCAGAGAGCGACTGACAGACTGGGAATGAGGCTTTTGCAGGCCCTCAACAGGACAATCCCCAGGAGCTCCTGGTCAGAGCCAGCGCCGGTTCCCTGAACACCACAGAATACCCCGAGGTGCAAGGAACCTGAGGATCATCGAGTCCAGCTCCTGGTTCTGCACAGGCCAACTTGGGCATCAGTTCCAGCACAGGCTGGTCGGGCTCCAGAAAGCCAGACTTTGAAATGAGAAACAAGGGCAGGCTTTGCTGGGTGCGAGGGGTGGCTCTCCTCGTGTTTAGAGTGCTTCAGAGCAGAGCAGCCGTGGTGAGCTCTGGCTGCAGGGCAGCAGCTGTCTCCCACTGATGGCTCTGGTGACATCTCTGCTGCCCCAGACGTTTCATGTGTCCCTGCTGAGGCTGCAGTTGCGCCTGTGCTGACCCCGACCCCGGGACAGGGACACACCAGCTGCTCCTCTGTGCCTCAAGCATCCTCAATGCTTTTTCTTTCTCCTCTTTTTAAAGCAGCATTTCAATCACTCTTAGAAGAGAAACATCTTTTCTGAGGTGGGGACTCAAAGCTGCCTTTCTTGGCAGTATAAATGTGTCCTGCAGTCACTTTTTTTATCTGAGCTCTGCTGTTGCATCGATTGTGTTCGTCTCCTTTCTAACCTGCTGTTCATGTGAAAGAACAAATCCTGGCAATAACAGCAGTGCCAGAAAAGCATTTTATAGAATCACAGAGTACCCTGCGCTGGAAGAGCCCCACAAGGATCATCCAGTCCGACTGCTGGCCCTGCTCAGGACAGAGATTTGAGCTCGGCCCTGTCAGCTGCACCTCCCCAGCTCATGGGGCCACAGAGCACATCCCTGCTGCCCTGGGGTCCCTGCAGCCCCGGGGTCCCTGCTGCCTTGGGTTACCTGTGGCCTCGGGGTCCCTGCTGCCCTGGCGTCCCTGCTGCCCAGGGATCCCTGCAGCCTCGGCGTCCCTGCTGCCTCGGGGTCCCTGCTGCCCTGGCGTCCCTGCTGCCCAGGGATCCCTGCAGCCTCGGCGTCCCTGCTGCCTCGGGGTCCCTGCTGCCCTGGCGTCCCTGCTGCCCAGGGATCCCTGCAGCCTCGGCGTCCCTGCTGCCTCGGGGTCCCTGCTGCCCTGGCGTCCCTGCTGCCCAGGGATCCCTGCAGCCTCGGCGTCCCTGCTGCCTCGGGGTCCCTGCTGCCCTGGCGTCCCTGCTGCCCAGGGATCCCTGCAGCCTCGGCGTCCCTGCTGCCTCGGGGTCCCTGCTGCTCGGGGTCCCTGCAGCCTCGGGGTCCCTGCTGCCCCAGGGCCTCAGCCCTCAGCCCCCAGCCGAGCCCAGGCTTTTATGGCCCGGCCAAACCTCCCTGAAGGGACCGAAGGGAAGCGCTGCTGCACGGGCCTCGCTGCGGGGCCCCGGTGCCAAACTCAGCACCCGCACAAGGAAACAGATTCCATCTCCCAGCATCTCTGCGAGAGAGCCACAAAGGAAGGGTCAAATGAGGAGCAACAGCAGGAGAAAAATCAAACAGAAAAATCTGTAGCATCTGCCAATCCTGCCTTTTAACTGGCTCAGCTGGGCTGGCAGGGACGGCAGCGAGGAGGAGGAGGAAGTCAGGCCCACTAATCTGATTAACAGGTGATTAAAGGGCAGCGACTGAGACAGGAACGGGGTAAAGGGTTAACAAATACCACACTCCTCGCTGCAGAGGAGAGAACGCTGTCTGCCTTGATGAAATGAGTGCAGTTTTGACAGATCTGGGGCTGCTGTGCTTAACCTCTCCTGCAAGGAGATTTTGAGCTGATTTGCTCTGTCAGAAGAAATCCTTCCCACTGCCAAGCACTTCCCTCCATCTGAGGATTTAGCTGGCAGCAAGGAGCACAAACAACTTGGAAATCACTTGCTGTAAACTTGTGTGCCTCTTCTGTGCTCTCTGGCCTCGCCAGAGCTGTCCTGTAACACTCGGGAGCTGTGAAGTGAGGCCACACAGGCACAGGGGAAACACGGACTGGGATCCAGCTCTCCTCAGCCATCCCCAGCGCCGGATCACCCTGAGGCCTTCATCCAAACTCCCAGAGCAGGAGGGAGACTTCAGCAGGAGCAATCGCTCCGTGTCCAACTCTTTCTTCTCCTTCGAAAGCACAGGAAATTGTCCAGGATTTTCCCAGGAGATTTGGGGGAGACCCTTCAATAAGAAGCCCAAAGCATTGCATGGCCACAACCAGCACATCTGAGGGGGTCCCACTGCCACGTGGGCAGCAAAATGAGGGGCAAACAGGGGGGTGGAAGAGACGGAGCAGAGGCAAAATCCACGAGTTCTCTCTTTGCCTTCAGCCAAACTCAAGCCTGGGTTTTTTAGTGGGAAGTGGAGCTGGATGTAGCCAACAGCTGGTGCCTGGTGAAGAGGAGGAGCATGCAGTTCTGCCATGCCACAGCTCACTCCAGCCCTGAGCGGATATAGGGGTGACATTCAGAGGCAGAGGCAACCTTCTCTAAATTTAATAGCCCTCAGTGGGCTTTTCATCCAGGAGTTAATCCAGGAACTTGTTGAACAAGTGAACTTTTAGCAGCAGCTAAAAGCCATCACACGCAGAGTAAAGCAGCAGCTTCGGTGTTTCCAAAGCCCTCCGTGCTCCCAGTGCAGGGGAGGCAGCTCTCTTTGCTTGCCCTGTCACTTCTGATTTAGAGCCTTCCCCCATCCTCCTCCTCCCTCCAGGCTCCAGACTCTCTGCTGAGCACTCCCCCCTGGATGAAGGAGCCCCTTTGTGCCCTCCATCACCTCCTCTGAACCATTTCCAACTCAGAATCACTTCTGAGCCTGCAGTCCCGGAGCAGGCAGGGTGTGGGCAGCCAGAGCAATTTATTCTCTGCTCCTTTCCTGATAAATCCCCGTGGTTCTGCTGTCACTGACTCAGAGGTGCTGTTTGCAGGAGCTGCCGTGGTGCCACCTCCACGGAAAGGAGAGGACAGAGTTTCCCAAGGCACAGGAGGGACACGGGCAGGGAAATCTGTGGGGCTTGCAGGACCCTGAACCAAACGTGGCTCAACCATCACAAAACTTCCACCTCTGAGGGACCAACCACCTCTGGAGCAATTCTTACAGAGAAACCTGCTCGGCTCTGAGAGCCACAGCCCTGCCAGGTGATCACCAGGAGCATTTGCACAATGGCTTTTCATGCCTTTCAGCTGCCACCATCAGATACTCTTCAGCCTGTTCTATTTATATGATTTGCCAGGAGCTAAATGCGTGCCCTGACAACAACCGAGCTGCTTCCTTAGAACACAGCTTTCCTTTCTCCCTTCCTGTGATGCTTTCCAGCAATGAAAGCAGCCGGCCCCAGCGCCCCAGGACTTGCTCTTAACTGGAATGGAAATATGGAAACCCAGGAAAAGAAATCTTATTTGCACTTCCTGAAGATGTGCTGAGAAAAGCTCAGCAGGAGCAGTATCATCCCCTGAGATCTCCAGCCTTGGGTCACGTTTCCTTGTACCTATAAAAAATATTGCTCTTCTCCTTCCATAAAGCCCTGGATTTACACCAGCAGGGTGGGAACTGCCTGAGCATAACCTCCAGCAGATATAACTCCTCATTTATCTACAGTTCAGATAATGGACCTGAGGGCGTAGATCAGCCTGGGGAGCATGCACTGTGCACTACCTTAAATGTTGCTATAAAATAAGGAGGTTTATGAATTCCTGTTGTTTAGTTAATCATCGATTTATTTCAGAACCCTGCACACTGCAAGGCAGCTCAACTTGAGGGGAAAAAGGAAAAGAGATACAATTTTATGGAAAGATAAAAAAAGAGGTTTGTTATATATATAACCTAGAGTTCCTCCTTCAGATGTTTCAATGTCTAATGAAATTTAAAGCTCTCTCTGTGTTTTCCTCCCTCCTCTACAGCAATGATTGCCTTTAGATATACACCCCAGTTACAGTAACATAACCAGAAATGATGGCATGCCATAGGTATTTTATTATGCATTCAGTTTTTTAGGGCTCAGATTCTATCTGCATCACAGAAACCTGGTCAGTAAAGCTGCCAGAACTTCTGCAAAGACAGCAAAACTGACAATTCCCCATTTCATATCACATTTTCAAACATATCTCCCTCTTAAATGTTACAGGTCTTCTAAATTTGATGCCAATAAACACATTTTCCCTTTAAATGTGTCCCAGAAAGCCAAGCAAATCCATTAAACACAGCGAGTGCTACCCGTGGAGCAAATGAAATCAGGCAGCCCAGGCTCACACTCCCCTGGCTGCTGATTTCTGGGAAGATACTTCTCAATTTTATTGGACATAAAGGTGTGGGAACAGGGGGGGAGGATTCAGTGTCTATGTGTCCCTCCCAAAAATGAAAATGCAGCTGCTGTAAATGTTTTTAAATTAAAATATAGAACAGAGATTTTAGAAGGAAGAGGCACTTTGAAGCAGGACACAGGGCCAAGCTCCCCGGCCTGGGGTGCAAATCTCCACCAGAGGGTTTTGGAGGCAGGGATGACACAAATCCCACACCTCCCACCCCTTCTGTCAGAAGCTTTTCCCTCCCGAGGGAGTTGGCTCCTGCCCAGGTGGTACCCAGCAGGCTCCTCACCTCTCCCAGGGCACGGGGCTCCTGTGCCCCAGCTGGGGACACGTCCCCTGGCACCAGCTCCTCAAACCGAGCACCCAGCAGAGCAGCAGAACCTGCCCCAGACACTCCAAAATAGCTGAATCCACACCTGTGCCCAGTCCCTCACCTCACCTGGGGACACCAGACACCCCCTCCACGGGCTGGTCCTTCCACGGGGGATCCATCCACACGGGATGCAGCTTCAACTGCTACATGTGAGCTTATGCAGCAGGAAAAAAATCCATTTACTGGCAGTTCCACCTGAGGTAACCACCCTGCTCCTGCTCCTGAACGCTCTCCTCGGATCATCCCAATGCTACTCCCCAAACAACTGTTTGCTCCTGTAATTTAATCTAAATAGACAACAAAACTCTTGTAAAAATGAGACAAAAGACATGGCAAGACACACTTCTGTGTGCCTGACTAAAGCAGCAAATGATGGAAGTGAACAGTTCTGAAGGGCTTTTAAAATGGTTCACTTGGCTGATTTTGGGCTGTCAGCAAAAATTACCAGTGAGGTGCCCTGCTGGAAAGGGTCTGTCTGCTGCTCCTGCTGCTCCTGCTGCTCCTGCTGCTCCTGCTACTCCTGCCACCCACACACCCCGAGCCACNAGTCACCGAGAGTCCCAGCAGAGGAGCAGAGCCCGGAGCCCTCCTGCATCCCTGGAGCTCAGCGGGGCCAGAGCAGCCAGGACTGAGCCTGGGGTGGGGTGGGGTGGGATGGGATGGGATGGGATGGGGTGGGGCAGCTGAGTAGCAGCACCAGGGACGGTGGAGTGTCAAGGTCCCCAGTGCTGGGCAGCAGCTCCTCCGTGTGCAGGCAGCAGGAACCCAGGAAAGCCGGTGGGGACTTGCTGACTGTGAAGAGGTTGGACTGGGAACGTGGCTGCAGCCCTTGGATCCCGTGGGTAGCACGAGCTGTGGAGGGAGGTTGGTGTGGGGAACGTGGCTGCAGCCCTTGGATCCCGTGGGTAGCACGAGCTGTGGAGGGAGGTTGGTGTGGGGAACGTGGCTGATCAGCNCTCGAGCCACAGGGACCTGGCTCTGCTTTCTTCAGAAAAGAAGAAATTATTAAGCTTAATTTGGAAGCTTTTGCTCCATGGCCTTAGAAGCACGTGGAGATGCAGCTCCAGGCAGCACAGGAGCCAAAGCCTCGGCCAGGAGGTGCAGCCCAGGTGCAGCAGATTGGGTCAGTGAGCTTTAGCAAAGCAAAGCCATGGAAAAGCGATCCCCCTGCTGGGATGGGATGGGATAGGATAGGATGGGAGCACATTCTCACTCTTAGCACCCCTTCCCTCCACAAGCTGCACTCCATGGAGTCTGAGCACNAGGGAGGTTGGTGTGGGGAACGTGGCTGCAGCCCTTGGATCCCGTGGGTAGCACGAGCTGTGGAGGGAGGTTGGTGTGGGGAACGTGGCTGATCAGCGTTTTGGGTGCCCAGGTGCCACAGCCACACTCTGCCCCTTGCTTGGGGATTTGGCTGGGGCTGAAGGAGCCTGGCTGGGACAGGGGGCTTTGCCAGGGCAGCTCAGGGCAGGAGCTGCTGGGAACATCAGGAAACTGCACTTTTTTCTAGCTCTGCTTTTTTCAAGTGTGGCATAAAGACATCTGTGCTGGCCATTGAAGCAGGAACCGCTGGGCCACAGCCTGTGGCATCTCCTGTGACTCTACCTCTGAGCACCCTCTGGAACAAGCACAGATACGAAGAAAACAAAGCCTGCCAAAATCTGAGTTCACCAGGCTGGTGAGAGGTTACAGGATCTGGAACTAGCTGAGCACAAACCAAGGCCACAGGAATGCTGGGTTTTAATGTTCACAGCCAAAGGCCAGGTTCCTGATCCTGGAATAATCCAACAAGGAACACGAGCTTGTTGCAGACCCAGGGAGTTTCAAAATGGCCAAAGCCAAAATGCTAAATAGAAACCAGATGTAATTCTGTACATTTAGATGGATTTAAACCTAAAATCCCAGGAAGGAGAGGAGAGGCATTGAACTTCCAGATGCAAACTTTGTGTTTGTTTGCAGCTCTACAGCTGCAGAGTCGACCAAATCCAACCGAATGGGGGGTGACAGCTGAGCCCCAGGTGTGGGTTTGGGTTCACTCTGCTGGAGCTCACACTGATTGGAGGGGACTGGCAAGAGGGAAACGTGTCCTGACAGCACAGAAAATCACAGAGGGACAGTTTAACCCCGGGATTTGGGCCAATTCCCTCCATCTAGAGCTCCAGGAACAAAACTGGCAGACACAGGAGGAACCCAGAGCAGCTGGGGTACACTGGGAACCTTCCTGTGCCACCTGAAAGGTGGAAATCAACAGCTGTCTCCCTTTGGTGGGGGGATCAACATCTCTGGATGGAAAAGACCAGAGAGCAAGAAGTTTCTCTCTGAAAGAGAGATTCTCTCCCGAGTCAGAGAAAGGGGTGAAAGCACGTGAAGGAAGCTACACCGAGACACTGAAGTCAGTGAAGCAAGAGGCCTAAAACTAAAGAAAGAGGAGGATGAGGAGATGCCCTAGCTGTGGGGCTGAAATTCTCTTGTGAAGCTATGGAGGATGGGTGATTGACCCATCAGACTGTTTCCTGTAACTCATGACATTTTATGGGGGGACTTGGAGCGTTCTAAAGATGCCCCAGCTTTGGGGGTTGAGATTCATAGCAGTTATGGGCAAAGGTGTTCAGGCTTGAGAAGCCAGCAGATGCAGAGGTGGGCTGCAATTGAAGAGAAGCTTAAAGGGGGAGAGAGAGAAATGAGGACCCCTTGCCCCGGGGGTGGATAGAGAAGATGACCTTTGCTTTCAGAGATGAAGATGAAGATGACTTTGGAGAGATGAGAGAACTTTTCTTTTGTATTAGAACAGCTCATCCTTAAAACTATACCCCATAAACTGACGTGGCCCACGAAAGCAGCTGTGGGAAGGCTGCAAGGTGTGGGAAGGACTTTCACAGGGGTCAGATGCTGTAACCGGGCGGCTGGTTCACTGTGATGCTGAAGCCACGAGAGAACTGTTTTCTTGTGGAGAATCTCCATGGTATGGCTAAGAGAAACTCCGCTCTCTAAGTGAACTGAAGAAAGGTTATTCTAGAGGTGGCAAACTGACTGAGAAACATCAGATGTTGTGTCTTTGCATTGGCAGTGGGGAAATATTTGAGAGAGAAGTTTGGAGGGGGGAGGAGAAGTTTCCTGAAGGTTTAATCTGATTTTTATTATTTGGTTCTTTTTATTTCTTTTTTTTCTTTTAGTTCTGTTAATAAAACTTTCTTTATATTCTTTAAAGTTTGAGCCTGCTTTGCTTCTCCTAACCCTTATCTCACAAAAAGAAATATCCTAAATAATAGGCCCAAATTTAAATTACTGCACTTAAATTGGATTGGCGAACTCAAACCACTACACTTATTCACAATGTCTCTGCCAGATCTTCGTAAACATCAAAGGCTCCAGCACCTTCCCCCTGTCCTGGCTCATCAGTTAATATCCAATATTTCCTTTGGGAAGGAAACAAAATGCATCCTACCAAGCAATTCTGAAGCCACTGCTCTGCCCTGGGCACAGTCAATGCCTGAATGATGCCAAAGGTACAGTCAGCTAAAGGAGCTGCTGCACGCGGGTCAGCCCTGAGCCTGCTCATTGCCGAAGCTCTCCTGCAGACAGGAACCCCCCTGCCCTGGCCTGGGAGAAGTGCAGGACAGGGGTGTGCAGAGTGCTGGGCACAGACCTGAGGAATTTCAAAGCTGAGGTGCCAGGAGCACCCCCAGTGCCTCTGGCAGTGGCACCCAGGGAGCAGGGAAGGGACACACCACCAAGGATCCCCTTCTGAGCACCTGTCACACCTCCAGAGCAGATCCCGTGGGTCCTGCTGGCACCGAGTGCCTTGGAAAAGCAGAGCTGCAGGCTCAGAACTCCCTTCTTCCATCTTAAGTTAGGTATATTTAGTCCAAATGTGAAATTATGCCTAATTGTCTCTCTCAGTTTAACTCTGCTGCTTTGACAGAATGAAACACCTCCTAGAAAAATAAACTGGGGTTCTCTGAGCCTGAGGCAGATGCAGACAGTTCTGTCCTCCCTGGGATTACACAGGAATTCCTCATTATCAGCTGCATCATTTGCAGTGGGTTCTGCAGTGCTGGGAGATTCTGAGGCTCTTTTCAGGCTGAGCTTCAAGGCACAGATCTGATATTAAGGAACTGCAGTCAGCACAAAGCTATATTTCTTAATAAAGGAAAAACTCAAAAAAAAAAGGCGATCCTGGCCTGATTGATGCCACTTCATTTGCATATGCCCACTAGCAGCACTTTGGTTAATTAACACATATTTTGTGTCTGTAGATGGATATGAAATAATGGGTTTGGTACTGAGGCTTTGGGTATAAATTTAGGCACTGAACAGGTTCACTTCCCTCCTTCTGTATTTTCTGTGTAAATAAGACATAATAACTCCCGAGAAGGTGGTGACACATGACAAAAGCCAAGAAGGATGTACTTGTATTCTAAAGCCAGATGAGTTAATTAGCTCATAAAATGGAAGCACTGTTTGGAGGGGCAGGGATGAGGAACAACGTCTTCTTCCAGGGAAAAATTTAATTCTGGGAACATTAACCCTTATGGCTCAAGTTCAGCTCCAGAGGCCTCGATCCAGAACTGCACTTAAGCAGGTGAAATAGTGCCACCAACATTAAAAGGCCTCCCCAGGTGGCTGGAAGTTAAGTGCTCTGCTGGATCCCAGCCTGGGAAGCCAGAGGTGGAATTTCATTTCATTTTCTGATCTGCTTCTTGCACCAGCAGCTTCCAACCAGCTCAGGGAGAGACAGCAAATGCTGCTCCAATCCCAGAGCAGAAAAACCCCAAAAGATCCTTTAGTTCTGTGGCATCCACTGCCTTAGTGCCGGAGTTCTTGGGCAAAGCCAAGGAAGGCTGAGTCATCCACTGAATCCTTATGGAATCTGAGGCAGGATAGGGCTGGGGGTGAGCCCCTGGGC
>VZTF01003076.1:703-18289 GCA_013397755.1 Cnemophilus loriae
AACAGACATCTTGGAGGGATGGCCATTGACTATGGAAATGATACCTGTGTTTGTGCATATATATATATATATATATGCGTATATACATTTATATGTACATATATGTATATAGTTGGAAGGTGTAGGATTTGGGCAAGATGTAGATGGCATAGAATAAGGGATGTATAATGTCCTGGTTCGGGCCAGGACAGGGTTCGTTTTTGCAGTAGCCAGGAGGGAGCATGGCNTTAGGGTGGTGTGGTTTTGGGTTGACCTTCGAGGTGAGCATTTTGCATGTGAATCACTCTCTCTCTTTTGTACACTTTTGTTATTATTATTGTTGCTGTTATGGTTTGTTTTCTTATCTCATTGCTGTTTTCAGTAAATTGTTCTTATCTCAACCCATGATCTTTACCTTTTGTGACTCTCCAGCCCGTTGCAGGGGGGAGGGGGAGCGAGCAAGCAGCACATGGTTTGGTGAGTCTCAGTGGGAGCACTAAATTGGGGAGCCCCATTCCTAAACCACGATAATATCTGGAAAAGTTTCTTCACTGAGAGGGTGTTTGGGCACTGGAACATGCTCCCCAGAGAAGTGTTCACAGCACCAAGCCTGTGTGAGTTCAAAAAGCATTTGGACAATACTCTCAGACACATGGTCTGATTTTTGGGGTGTTCCTGTGCAGGGCCAGGAGTTGAACTTGATGATCCTTGTGGGTCCCTTCCAACTCAAAATATTCTATGATTCTATGGTTCTATGGTTCTAAGTAAATAACAGAGTGGTTTAGGTTTTTGATAGTGTCATGCAGACTACTGTGGGCTTGATAATACTAACAGTGTATTCTAGCGGTAAAAATTATTTGCCTGGGTTTGAATAAAATTCAGGCTGATACTTTATTTATACTGCTGTTCTTTTCCTCCAAATTTAGACCCATTTAAGAGTCTGCTGTTCACATATCTGACAGTTTGGGATATCAATTTCTTTATTCATATGTGTCTTTGACTATATTTCATTTGCCTACCTGTGTCACCATCCTTATTCACACAAATTCCAAGCATTCTTCTAGGAATGCAAGAACCATATTTAAAGTGCACTAACCATGGGAATAAATAAATCAAGTTTATTATGGAAATATCATAAAGCATTTGTAAAATATTTGTAGATTATTTTTTCCTTTTCCCATTTCCTGACTAGTGTTCATCAATGATTTTTCACGGGGAAGAACAGAAAAACAAACTACAGGACACTAGAAGCATAAAGAGATGGTCCTTTTAGTTTGGGTCAGTAGCCTATTTTAATGCTGAAGAAAGAAGAATACTCCCTGCACTATGAATGTGTAAAGGTTGTAAACCTGAAATTTGATCCTGATAGTTCAGGCAAATTCCAGAGACTTTTTGACCTGTAGCTCTGCTAGAATCAATGTTCCTGGATAGTTCTTTGTGACTGCTGTGTTAAATCACAGTGTGGTTACCCAAAGCTGTAATTAGAAAGTAAATACTGTACTAGTAGAGAAAAGCAAGAGACACTACACTGTTCCTTCACTGAAAGCAGAAGTGCTTGCATGTATGCAGGTTGACACTAGCAATTCAAACTACTGTTTGAGCTTCTCTGACATAGAATGCTGTGTTTGTTGTAGCCGAAAGCAGTAATTTTATTCTCATGGCATATTCATGTTTCCCTAATGATGCAGATTGTATGTAGACAATGAGGTATGATAAACCAAGACTTCAGAAAAACTTTTTGAAACATCTGTCATAGAAACTGCAGTGTTCTCATGTCTCTATACAATATGTAGGGAATAAATTATTCCTGTATTTACTATAAACTGTTGAGCCTTTTAACTCTGTTTTACATGATCAGTAGTGTTCTAGAAATTATAACTATTGTTTTGTGGGTATACATATAAAATAAATTTACAGGTCCTGTTCTGTTCCTATTGCATATTCTATTCACTTGGTTTTTATAATTCATAGAATCATAGAATATCCTGAGTTAGAAGGGACCCACGAGGATCATCGAGTCCAACTTCTGGCCTCGTGCAGGACACCCCAAAAATCACACCATGTGCCTGAGAGCAGTTGTACATAGATCATCCGCCCTGCATGTTATCCTGACCTTCAAAAGAAAAATCCCTATATTGTTCAAAACTATATAGATCAAACATTCAGAAAAAGAAATATTTTTTTATTCTATGACACTGGGTTAATACAATAAATATACAAAGCTTCTGAACTACTCAGACATGCAACAGAAGGACAGAAGTGCATTTGTAGAGAACTATGACATTCACCAGGATAGCAGAGCATTGTTAGTAATTTACAAAATATACAAACATCCCCCATATAAATAAATAGCAACTCCTAAATTACAGATCGATGACTACAGACATTCCAGTGTTTAAACTTCATACTATGTACTCAATTTGCCACAATACTACAAAATGACAACTTAAGTGGGCACCATACTCTAATTAATAAGAGTGTAAAATCTAGTTTTAGTTAGGTACAAAATATTCTAACAAATATCAGCCTTCTGTTGTCAAAGCTAAACTCAAACATCTCTGTCCCTTTAGGGCTGCAAAGCATCAGAGATTTCTGGTTTAAATAATTCACATGTAACTGAATCTTGAATTTCACTTAGGAGGTTAAAATCTGTACATTCAACCCATGACGTTACAAATCAACAATCCCTATATATAAAACATTAAATATGTTTTCCCAATGAACAGTTAAACATTTGAGGGGAGGGGGGAAATCTACCTGTCAAATTCATGTTTTATTCCTAATGTTTCTTTCATAATATATTCTGCTAATGTATGCTATTTTGCAATCTTAGAACTTAAATTAAATTGCAAGGATGATGTCCCTGGGATTCATATCCAAAAGATATCCAAGAGAATTGCTTAAATTTAAATTCAAAAATAATCCATAGTAGAGCTCCTAGATACAACCCTCAAGTTAAATAAAAAAGATTATGAAAAGAACAATTTTGATATACAGCTGCTAGAGGTGTGATGCCTGATCTCAACAGAAAATTGTGACTTCTGTCTGGGAAGCATTTAATAACATTCCACCCAAATTTAAGTTTAGTGCTAGCATAGAATTTTAGAGCCCCTATTACACAGAATATTTAATATCCAAATTCAAGATGGATTTAAAGAAACTGGTAAAAGAAAGGATACTAATAGGGACTTCATGCTAACAGTACAGTCCTGATCAGAGGATTAAGGAACAGGTTTTCTTTTTTGTAATACTCTTATGCTATTATAAATACACTGCAGTGAATAAGAATTAATCTATGAAAGTCTGTTCACATTCAGAACATGGAGGGGCCTCAGAATTTTATGCTCAGTCTTACTAAAGATAATACACCTTAAGAGCTGAATTCATTTCAGCTACAGTGTGTACTTATACAGGTTGTGGGATGGGGTCCCTTCCTGTTTTAATTTTCTAAAACAGAGTTTAAAAAAAAGCCCAAGTATTGTGCATAAGACTCATGAGGCAACCCAAGGATATCAAATAGCCTTCAAAGGAGAGAAACATCACTTTATAGAAAGACCTGATTCAATTCTAGAATATTTTGATAGCGTGCACCATTATGGATTGTTCAGTTTCACAGCACCAATTTAACCTCTTAGGCCTCCAGTTCAATAAGCTAAAATTAGCTTTGTGAAAGATGAAGATTTCTCACTTTTCTAACTCAAAAGTTTAAAAGCTTTTTTCCCCCACATCTTAAATGAAATTACAGAAATAGTTGAGTTATATTAAAATGAAAGCATGTATCTGTTAAATGCCATTGCTTAAAAAGCTTGATTTTAGAAAATGAAATACTGTATATTTAGATTTTTGGACAAGCAGTAAACATTGTGACTGATAAGGCTAGAGGTTTACTACCACTGTTAACTACAAATCTACACATCCCAAACACAACAAAAATACCACTGCATGTAAGAGGGAAGTGTGGCATGAAACTAGCGTTCTAGAGGTCAATATTTGTTTCTTTTCCAACAAAATGACTACCCCAAGACAAGAATACTGAAACTAAAAATAGCAAATATATAATAATTTAGCTCTGTGATTGAAACCATCAGTTAACTTCCTTAAACTATACACTGCATTATACATTCTATTACAGAGAATGTTTCTGAACCATAGTAATTTCTCACAGATAGAGAATACTCCATGAAAATAGATACAAACAAATACTATAACTTTGTGCAGGCAAATTCTGGACCAAAACACTATTTAAACAAGTATAGATAACAGTATTCATGCAAACTTACAGGTTTATATCAAAAGACTTATCCTAAAAAAAAACCCCAAGAAAATAATTTATATCTATCCTACTTGTATTTGTCCTCCAGCAGCTGCTGAAATTGCAAAAGCGTAGCCAAACCTAACCTTCTACATCTCTCAGTCTACCCCACTTATAGCAGAAATAGGGAAAACAGTTCTTACAAAGAAAACAAATTGAGCCAAAGTCCATTCCTGAAGTTAAAAAAAATACTAGAGTGAACCACTAAAAAAACCTCCAAATTCTTAATATATTTATTTGATCATTATATACCACAATTCATTCTCAGGCCAATTGTTGAAATTATTTATCCTCCCTAAATAAGGAAAGCTTATTATTCCAAAATGCAACATTTTAAAGAAGCACAGAGAATGGTTATCTTTTTAAAATAAATAAATTTATTATAAAATAAACAAACATTTCCCATTTTACCTATGCACTGCTGCAGAAGAAACAAATATGCTGTGTGTATCTTGATATATGTTTTTAGGGAATATAATAAGTGACTGGAAAATAAAGTACAATGGAAGAGAACTGTCATGATTTTTTATATTTCTCTACATTCAGTTACCCTTGAACACATTCTGAGCTGCACTGGTTGCTGCTGTTGATGCGGCGTTGGCTGCAGCAGTTTGTACAGTTTTGCTGGACATCACTCCTGTTGCAAACTCCTGCTGCGCTTTCTCAAAACTAGCACCAGTTGTGCGGTAGAGACCATGCACCTAGGGAAGTGGAAAAGCAGTAAAAAAGCATTCTGAACCTTCCATTTCTTGGTATAGTAATAGCAAAGTCTCAAACATGAAGTAGAGCTGTGTGGTGGAAAAATCTGGTTTGTTCATATGTTTGGGAGGATCCGAAAATGAATAAACAGAATTTTTTTCCCCCACAAATTCTACAACTTCTGATTGCCCTGCTGTGCATGCAGTTTGACTGTAGGATGCCTGTACCTTTTTCCAAGTTTCTGTGTGTGCTATCTACTGTCTGAAACAACACAAATAGGCTGTATCCTTAGCATAACACATGCTAAGGGTGCATGTTAAAAGTAACAGCAGGAAACAAAAAGAAAAAATATTTTTGAATCTACTGTGTCAATAACATTCTGGTGAACTTTTTTAAATATTAAAGTTTTAGAAATCTTAATTTTATTGATTGACATGGTTGCAAGTACTTATTAAGTTAAGCTGTGACTGAACATTTGTCCTGGTTTCTGCTGGGAGAGGTAATTTTCTTCTCAGTAGCTGCTACAGTGCTGTGTTTTGGATTCAGTATGAGAATAATGCTGATAACACACTGACGTTTCGGTTGTTGCTGAGCAGTGCTTGCCCTGAGTCAAGCACTTTTCAATGTCTCATGCTCTGCCAGGGAGGAGGTGCACAAGAAGCTGGGAGGGAGCATAGCCAGGACAGGTGACCTGAACTGGTCAAAGGAATATTCCATACCATGGAACGTATGCCCAGTATATAAACTGGGGGGATGTAAGGCCCCAAAAAACCCTGCTCAACGAGACTTTTAAAAGGGCTTGCAGTTGTTCATGTACTCTGAGTTAGAGGCATGGGAGAAATACTAACAAGATGTTCTCAAGAGGTCAAAACAAAAAAAAAACTTTACTGGCAACTGTAGAAAATCAAAGAACTTTGGCAAAAGGTTTAGAGCAGCATTCAGTCAATATGAAACACTTCTCAAAGCATTAACTTTGCCCATTCAACTTAGCAAACTCCAAGCCCATTTGATTTTAAGTTACTCAAAAATTCTGAGAAGAGGGAATTAGAAGAAGAAGAAAGAGAGAGAGAGAAAGAAAAGATATAGAAAAGAACAAACATAGCTACCAACTCCTGAGTTCCAGCAGTGTTCAGATAGAAATTCCAAGAAGAGGTAGGGTCAAGACATGCTATCCACATGTTCAGCCTTAAATATCCCTTGGCCTTCCTGGGCCCTTCCCCTAGGTGGGACTTTCAGTCATTTGGCCACTTAGGAGCTGGGTTAGGGGCTCCAGGGGCAGGTATGGAGCACTGCCTCCAGTGTGCCATGATTGGCAGCCAGCTGGGATACAGGCTCTAGTGGTGGGGAGTGCAGGGCAGTGCATCGCCTCATCAGGGCAAGGCCTGACCTGCCCCTTTCCCTTCAAACACACACCCCAAAATGTTTTGAGACATCAATCTTTCCAGTCTCTCACAGGGGAGCTGGCCAGGAGGGACTGATTGCTGCTCGGGGACTGGCTAGGCCTTAATTAGTGGGTGGTGAGCAATTGTATTGTGCATAATTTGTTTTTCTTGAGTTTGCAGAAATAAGTGCACTGTAAAAACAGCATTTCATAATTCCATGACAGTATAAGCAAAAAAGTACTACTGAAGCACAGTTGTTAAAAGGTAAGGCACAGGCACGTGCCCAAGAATATAATTTAATCCCCATTACTTTGTGAGAGAGTACCTCTCAAGCAGGAAAGCAAATTCCAGAACATAGGAAACAGAAGAGGGGAATAATAAGTAACTTACCTTTTTAAACATAACTAGTGAGATAACAGCAGATGCTGTGAAAAGTGCAGCTATGATTGTCATCATAATGCCAACAGGGATACTCTTATTAAGACTGGTAAGAGACGAAATCCACCCACTGAAGGAAAAAGAAAAGACAAACTTGACTAGCACAGCACATGAACCATTCAACCACAGGTATCCATATCAAGGGAAGCTTTATAACATCCTGGTTCTGATCAACTGAATATTTTTGAAGAAAAACTCATGAAAATTATATATGAGCATATTTCTGTTCTATAAGCTTTTACAGCTTAGTTGCCATTTTCCCCAATGCATGCAGTGAAACTATAAGGAAAATTTTAGCAAAGATGATTATCCTTCAGGAGAGCTGTGAAGAAATTTAGAGAGGCATTAGAGTTGCTCATCAACTTTTTGGGGTTTTTTTTGGTCATACTGTCATTTCAGAATAATTTAAGACTACATGACTTTGTGGAAGAGAAAAAATCCCTGAAAAGATAGCTTCTAACTTCTTAAAAAAGAAAACAAAAAATATGGCACACACACACAGCTTTTATGTGGGAAAATTAATTTTGCTGTAACCATACAGTGATGCTTTCTCAATTGTGGTTAATATAATTTTTTTAAGCAGATAGTGTCAGATTAATGAAGAGAACAGATTGCTATATCAGTATTACTTCAAATATTTCCCCTTTCTTCAAATTTGAAACATCAATATAAACTTGAAGTCACAAAGAGCTGGTTGCCTTAATAAAAATAACACATTAAGACAGAAAAGATTCTTTCACCGAAAAGAGCAAAAAATTTATGTAAACCCAAACAACCTTAAAACTTTCTTCTACTTATTTCAAATTGCTTTGATATCCCTTATGTTCAATTGGCTTCTAGCACAGAACTCCGAAATCAAAACTGCAATTAGCATCTGACGATGATCTGGCTATTTTTCATACCACTTCCCCAAGTATCCTTAAAAGTACACATGCCATACTTGGAGAGTTGGTTCACTAAAATCACTTTTTTACTTTGTTCATGTCAATCAAGGTATCTATGAAAAAGCAAAATAGTGGCTTTGAGAGCAAAAATAATAAACCAGGATTTTTCCTTATACTCCAGTTCTAAAGCAATGATGTTTATTTCTGCCTTATGTACATTTGGAGGTTAGCAGAAAACCACTGATACACAGAAATGTCATTACCCAGGTACATTATTGCCAGTTATAGCTCTCCATGCTATCAGCTGGCTACTACAACCATACTTTTTGTTAATTCAAGTTTGTTCTTTTGTTTTGGTTTTTTCCAAGAAGGATGAGTGATTTCCAATAGCTTTTCCTTGTAAAATCTTAATATTAGATCTTGAAGCTTCAAATAAAGCTATATCTACATAAAAAGTTCAAGTAAAGCTTATATATTTATAAGCATCAAAATGAAAAATCAACTATTACTGAATAAGAAGCTGACTCGGACAAATGAGCTTTTCAAATAATATCAAAGATATAGCACTATATTCACCCAAATACATTGTTGATTAATTCTTCAAATTTTAGCAATAAATTTTATTAGTAAGTATATTAATATAATTAGAAATTACAAATTATACAAAATAATATTCAAGCAGTAAATTATTACAGCCTAAATTATTCCCCTTTTTTTTAAAGTTTTGCTTATTTCTTTATCCTAAATATAGAGTAAATAAGTTCTCCACACACCACTAAAAGAGAAGAGGTAATATATAAAAGAACAGTACAAAGTGGCTGAGCTGGTTTTGGCTGGGGTAGAATTCATTTTCTTCCCAGTTGGTGGTGTGGGGCTGTGTTTTGGATTTGTGCTGAACACAGGGTTGATAATATAGAGATGTTTTTGTTATTGCAGAGCAAGGCTTGCACAGAGCCAAGGACTTTGCTGCTTTTCATACTGCCAAGCTGTCAAGGAGGCTGGGAGTGCGTGGGAGGAGACACAGCTGGGACAAGTGACTCCAACTGACCAAAGGGATATTCAAGACCATGTGACATCATGCTCAGGATATAAAGTGGGGGGAAGAAGGAGGAAGGGGGGGCAGTTTGGAGTGATGCTGTTTGTCTTCCCAAGTAACCATTACGTGTGATGGGGCCCTGCTCTCCTGGAGATAGCTGAATACCTGCCTGTCCATGGGAAGCAGTGCATTAATTCCTTGGTTTGCTTTGCTTGTGTGCGTGGCTTTTGCTTTACCTGTTAAACTGTCTTTATCTCAACCCAGGAGTTTTATAGCTTTTACCCTTCTGATTCTCTCCCTGATCCCACTGGTGGGGGAGTGAGCAAGTGGCTGTGGGGGCCTTGAGGGCTGGCTGGGGTTAAACCATGACAATGGCTTACGTTGAAAGACAAAATTTTGACTAGTCTAATAACAGAAGTATCTCACACTCTTGGGATATGTTTCACATACTTCTTCTAGCTAAGAGCACTCCAAAAATGCTTTTTTGAGTGCTAAATGTAAGAATTCCAGTGAACACAAGATTATGTTTTCTTTTAAAAACATGTACTGGTTTGCAGTTGCTATATCAAATATGAGTGTTTGTCTTACAGACAGTACAATGCTACAGAAAACAGAATACTCACCAGTTTCCCCATCTTTGAAATCCTGCAGCTTGAAGTACATGTACAGCAAACTGACAGATATATACAAAGAAGAACACAAAGAACCTGAATGAACTGTCACTCCTGAAAGAGGTGGGGGGGAAAAGATTAAAGCAGCCAGAAAATNGGGGGGGGGGGGAAAATTAAAGCAGCCGGGAAATTTATTACTTTTTACAAATATTGTAGTACCAATCTAAATTTTTTTCTGCATTAACTAAAGGAAAAGTGCTTTTATATTTTATTGATGGTGACTTGAAATACCATTAATTCTGTGGTTTTGTAGAGTATTTATAAGAGCTGTTGCTACTTCTTTAATATAGTACTTTTGCCACTTGCACCTCTCACAGAGGTGAGAATAACAGCAAGATACTATTCCTTAGTGTTCTGTTCAGCACACAGCAGGGCCTCTTAGACTAAACATACAACTTGTGCTACAATGCATAAAGAACAGAAGTCCACTCCACTTTTAGACTGAAGTTCACAGTACTGGCATGATGGGAAGAAAATATTTTCCTTGTAAGAAGCAATAAAAACTAATATGGAATTACTGAAACACAATGCAGATCAGAATACTGAAGCAGTTGTTTAAAAACAAAATATACAAGATATGTTTGCTGTTTAAATTACTAAAATGTTAGCCTGACAAAAAGCCTGTAAAAAATCCCCAAATATAAACATACACACAGAATCTCAAAGACCTCAATGTATTACTATGAAAACTAATGACTGCATGATATGCTTTCTACCAAATTTCTAAAGGAACTAAAGATCACTTAAGTCACTGAACAAGAATTTGCCAGTAATAGGTCTTTCTGCAGAAGGGAATTTGTTATTTTCTATTTATTCAACAAGTTCACCCTATTTCAGCTGAACAAATGATTGAAAATTGAATATGGAAGTAGTAGTTTTCCTTTTCCAAACAATAAATATTCACTAAGAAATGCTAAGGATTTACTAAATCTAAAACCCTGAAAGAACATGACACTGAACTCCACCAAATCAGGAATAATAATTTCATATAAAAGAACACTACTAAGAGAGAACATGCAATATTTATGATGAAAATGAAATACTATCATTTTAAAATACTGGCAACTCTCTGTATTTTTAATTTATCTCAGTTTGTACCCACATTGTAACCAAAGTCATCAACAAAAGTTAGACTAGTAAATTAAAAATACTCTTCTCATTTTACAGCCTTAAGGTTGTAAGAAATTATTGTACAAGCAAATGCATGTTAGACTATACAGTTCCTCAAAGATGTGTAGGTACAGCAATATCTTCTTGGCTAGCAAAAAGAAACATCTCATTTAGTCTAAAGGTTATGCCCAACTGCAATTTATGGCTATCAGTCTATCTCTAAAAAAAATTAGTGCATTTAAACTGAGAACATCCCAATTCATTTCAATCTGAAAAGGAAATTAAAAAAAAAATACTCCGAGAGTATGGGAATTTAGAATCTCTACATGCTGATTTTCACCAAAAAAAAGAGTTCAATTTTGCATTCAAACCAACCATTCTATTTTTCAAGACTAAGATACCACATGTCAAGCTTGTGAAGTTTTTCAAAATCCAGATTGCTAAAAACTAGGAAAAATACTGGAATTTAATCAATATATACCTGATCTACTCATTTTTAAGAATATCAGCCTACTTCAATTACAGACACTACAGGTCGCTTAGCAACATAAGATTTTTTAAGTCTAGAGTTTTATGAAGTTCATTCAGGAAGCCAAATATTGAAGACACCCTTAACTATTAACCTGCCCATGAAGGGATACAGATTTAATGAGAATTTTCCTTAAAACTGTTATCAGCTCAATACAAAATTAAATATTTCCTACAAATACTATGTCAAGGGTAGAAGCTATAAATAGAATCAAACAGAGTATTTCCAGTTGGAAGGGACCTACAATGATCATCCAGTCCAACTACCTGACCACTTCAGGGCTGACCAAAAGTTAAAGCATGTTATTAAGGGCATTGTCCAAATGCCTCTTGAACACTGACAGGCTTGGGGCATTGATCACCTCTCTAGGAAGCCTGTTCCAGTGTGTGACCACCCTCTCAGTAAAGAAATGCTTCCTAATGTCAAGTCTGAATCTCCCCTGCCCCAGCTTTGAACCATTNCCCCCCAGGACGAGATTTATCCTTTTGGCTGCCAGGGCTCACTGCTGACTTATACTGAGCCTGCTGCTGACCAGCACCCCCAGATCCCTTTCTGGAGGGCTGCTCTCCAGCCACTCCTCTCCCAATCTATACTTGTGCCCAGCATGACTCTGTCCCAGGTACAGGATCTGGCACTTGGACGTGTTAAATTTCATGCCACTGATGGCTGCCTGGTGCTCCAACCTATCTAGATCCCTCTGCAAGGCCTATTGTCCCTCAAGAGAGCCAACAGCACCTCTCAGTTTGGTATCATCAGCAAACTTGCTAATGGTGCATTCAACTCCTGCATCCAGATCATTGATAAAAATATTGAACAGGACTGACTGGCTTTAGAATTGAACCCTGAGGAATATCACTAGTGAATAGCCACCAGGCAGATGTAGCTCCATTCACTACAAACCTTTGAGCTCTGCCCTTCCATCAGTTCTTCACCCAGCACACTGTTAACCTGCTCATCCCACAGTTGGACAACTTGTCCAGAAGGATGCTGTGAGGGACAGTATCAATGGCCTTACTAAAATTGAGAAAAACTACATCCACTGCCTTCCCTTCATCCACTAGGCAAGTGACATTTATCATAGAAAGATATCAAATTAGTTAAACAGGACTTTCCCTTTGTGAACCTACATTGACTGTGCCTGATGATTGCATTGTTCTTTAAATGCCTTTCAATAGCACCCAGTATAATCTCCATAACTTTTCCAGGTAGTGAGGCTAGACTAACAACACATCTGTAGTTTCCTGGGTCTTCTCTCATGCCATTTTTGTAAATTGGAATAGCATTGCCTAGCTTCCAGTCAGCAGGGACCTCCCCAGACTCCCAAGACCTTTGGTAGATTATTGAGAGGGATCCTGTCATAACATCTGCTAGCTCCTTCAATACCCTGGATCAGAGCCCCACAGACTCCATCAGGCCCCATAGACTTGTGAACATTCAACTGATACAGCTGGTCCCTCACAATTTCAGTGTCCACAAATGGAAAGTGACTGTTACCACACTCACGGTCTTCGGACTCAGTATTATTAAAGACTAAGACAATAAAAGCATTTTGTGCCTCTGCTTTTTCTTTATCCCTATTATTCAAGTGACCATCATCATCAAGTAGTGGTCCAATGTTTTCTTTAGCCCTCCTCTTGCTATTGACATACTTAAAAAAACCCTTCTTGTCTGACAAAACACTGCCCAGTTTCAATTCTAGCTCAGCTTTGGCATTTCATGTCCTCTCCCTGCATATGAGAACCATGGCTGGGTAATTTTGCTGCTAAGCCTGACCTTTCTTCCAGAGATCATACAATTTCTTTTTCCTCTTGAGTTCCACAAGGAGCTCCCTGTTCTTCTGCCTCACTTGCTTGGCTTTTGGCACAGTGGAATTGCCTGCTCTTGCACTTTTAAAAGGTGGTTCTTAAAAACTGACCAACACTTGTGGACTCATAAGCGCTCAAAATCAGGGTACTCTGCTAGGTAGTTCCCTGAATAGCTTAGAACTCTGCTGACCTTTTTTCTCATTACACTGAAAATTTTAAACTCAACCATCTCATGGTCACTGTGGCCAAGACAACCATCAACCATCACATCTCCCATGAGTCCTTCTCTATTCACAAACAAATCTAGGAGGGCATCTTTCCTAGTGGGCTCCCTGAGTCCTTGTGTTAAAAAGTTCTTTCACAAACTTCAGGAATTTCCCATGCTTGCTTGTCACAGCAATATGGTATTCCCAGTTGACGTCTGGGAAGTTGAAATCTCCCCATAAGGACAAGGGCTACCAATCCAGAGATTTCTCCTAATTGCCTATAGAATAACTCATCAGTGCTATCATCCTGGCTAGGCAATTGGTAGTAGATACCCACTACAACATCTCCTTTGTTTTCCATCCCCTTAATCCTCACCCAGAGGCTCTCAACCACATCATCCCTAACCCTAAGGGCTGTACAATCAAACCTCTCCCTTACATACAATGCATCTCCTCCACCTGGCCTGCTCTGCTTATCCCTCCTGAACAGCCTGTAGCCCTCCATTCTAGCAGCCCAGTCGTGGGACTCATTCCACCAAGTCCCACTAATACCAATGATATCATAGCTATAGGAGCTGATGCTTCCAGTTAACCTTGCTTGTTTCTCATACTGTGTGAATTGATGTACAAGCATTTCAGATGCACTCTTGGACCTTCAGTGCTCTCAGGAGCTAATGGTTTTAAAATATTTTAAAGGATATTCTATGATATTCCTAACTATTGCCATCAGCATTTCAGATACAGCAATTGAATTAATGGTAAGTGTTCTACTTGTTTCTAATGAAATTACATTGAAGGATTATCTTAATAATAAACAAATTCTGGAATGTTAATGCATTTCAACAAGTGAAGTATTTTTTAAAAGATTTTAAGTCAAGCTGAAGTTCTTACCTGAAAGCTCCATAAAGTGGTCTGTACCAGCAGACAAAAGAACAAGGGGTAAAAAGCAAGAACCAGAGAATACTCAATCCAAAATCAACCCCTCGCGTAGCATCAACGTAAAACCAGGCCAAACATCCAAAGATATTAAGAAACAGTGTCACTGTATGGACTGTAGAAGTATAAGCAAAGAAAAATCTTAATTAAATTATGTTCATATAATAAATTATTACGATTGTTAAAGTAATACTTAAACTGTGCATTTTTAAACAAAACATAAGCATGCTGACAATAAATCAATATCCTCTCTCAGTAATATGCTGATTTTTATAGTTTTCTAAGTTCCAGGTTAAAGTAAACATTCACAACTGAAAGTAGTGAACATGAAAACTCAAGTAATATCAGGTGTATAGCAAGGAAAAAATTCCGTCATAAAATATTTTCAAACCTAAAATGATGAAAAAAGAGGCTTCTACAGCTGCAATAACTGATACTTCTACAGTAATTACTGGATATTTGTACTTTTTTTAACATGCTAGTTATTTATTTTCTCTTACAGTCAGGCAAGTAAATGAGTGCAGGACTGTCAGCCTTAATATTACAATACAAAAGGAAAATTTTCCAACCCCCCCTCCCCCTTTTTAATGCAAAGCTCTGTCTTACATGTAATAGAGCAAAAAAATCAGCTAAGTAAAAATGCTTCTCAGTAAAACAAGATCTGCAAGAAGCTGCTCTAGATCCTTTAATACATATTGAATACTCAAATATTTCTTATAATATTGGTCCTAAACATCTGCTTTTTTGGTTCTCAGCTCTTAGCTCAATACTGACATTTTTGCATTGGCAGACCTTGTTGCAGGTAAACTACTGAATTTCTACTAAAGAAAATGCATTGGCATTACAACCTCACAGTTCATTTCAAATATATTTACCTCTTGGAACAAAAAAGATACAACAGTAGTAAGCAACATTACAACTACTACTTTCATGCTATCTGGCACTGTCAGGGACTGAAATGGTTCATGCCTTAAACATTGTTATAAAGTTTTGCCCATTATAGCAAAAACTGTATAAAGAAGCTACAACCACAGAAGCCTCCCTGAAGAACTTTGGACTGCGAATTAAGCTGCCTAGATAAGATAAAGAGCACATACTATTGTTTAATCACCTCAGGTCTAGGATGAGGGAGAAGAATGCATCCACATGAAAGCCAAACGCAGCAGAAATTCTTCCCTGGCTGAGTTTGAGATGGGGGAGACCACAGCCCACAGAAACCAGGTTTACACAGACTCCCCCCCCAAAACGAGGCGGGGGGAGGAGGTTTCGGGTGTAACCTCTGGTCAGAGGCACTGAACACCCATCCTCCCTTACACAAACCGGCCCAGCTGTGGAACCCCCAACCCCACAGGCCACATCCATGGGGCATTCAAGTGAGAGGCAGCTGAGGGGGTGTCATAATCCATCAAAGACCCCCCGAAGTGCCCCCCAGAGTCATTCCTGAAGCCTTGCACCACAGGACTGCACGTGATGCAACAAACCCGGAGTCTGTTGTAAGAGACAATGGCAAACTCCCTCCCCCAGGGAGGTGCTTGGGTTTTCCTACCTAGCCTGAGCATATATTAACCCATCAGATTCTATGCTTTTTGGTGGGACCTTCACCACCAAGAAGACCAGCTGGAGAGGATCAACGGAGCATTGTTGGGATCCACGGATGGTGATATTTTGCTTATACTGTCTCTGTCACTCTCTTTCTGTCCCCCCCACCTATTTTCTATTTCTTTCTCTCTCTCTCTCTCATTTTTACTATCAAATGAACGGACCTTTAAAGATCATCTAATCCAACCTCCCTGCAATGAACAGGTGTCCCATCCCTCTGATCATTTTTGTGGCCCTTCTCTGGACCTGCCCCAACAGGTCCATGTCTTTCCTGAACTGAGGAGTCCAGAGCTGGATATGGTACTCTAGGTGGGAAGAGAGAATAGAAGGAAAGAATCACCTCCCTCGACCTGCTGGTCACGCTTCTTTTGATGCAGCCCAGTTGGCTTTATGGGCTGTGAGCGCAAGTTGCTGGCTCATGTCCAGCTTTTCATCCACCAATACCCCCAAGTCCTATTCTGCAGAGCTGCTCTCAATCCCTTCATCCCCCAGTCTGTACTGATACCTGAGATTGCACCAACCCAGGTGCAGGACCTTGCATTTGTGTCGTGGTTTAATGCCAGTTGGCAACTAAGCACCACACAACTGCTCGCTCACTCCCCCACAGTGGGATGGGGAAGAGAATCAGAAGGGTAAAAGCTAGAAAACTCATGGGTTTGAGATAAAGGCAGTTTAATAGGGAAAGCAAAAGCCATGTGTGCAAGAAAAGCAAAACAAGAAATTCATTGACACTTATCATCAGGCAGGTGTTCATCCATCTCCAGGAAAGCAGGGCTCCATCATACGTAATGTTTACTCGGGAAGACAAATGCCATAACTGAACATTCCCCCTTTCTCCTTCTTCCCCCATCTTTATATGCCAAGCATGATGCCATATGGTATGGAATATCCATTTGGTCAGTTAGGATCAACTGTCCCATTTGTGTCTCCTCCCAACTCCTTGTGCACCCCCAGCCTACTCACTGATGGGGCTGTACAAGGAGCAGAAAAGGCCTTGACACTGTGTAAGCCCTGCTCAGCAGTAACAGAAACACCTCTATATTTTCAACCCTGTTTTCAGCACAAATTTAAAACACAGCTTCATACTAGCTACTGTGAAGAAAATTAACTCTACCCTAGCCAAAACCAGCACAACTCGGCCTTGCTGAATGTTGAGGAATACGTGTAGTGCAGGCAGCTCCATCTTCAAGCTGCAAATTGTGTCCTGGGTGAGAGGAAATGGCTGGAGTCCTAAGCAATGAGCCATGGACTGGTGCTGACCCTTTGCAAGCAGGGCAAACAGACCTGCTCTGGCCAGCCAGGTGGCTGGTCATCCAGAGACTCTGCAGGAGCCAATGAACAATGAGAAGATACCAGCCTAAATATCACCATTGGACTGAGTGCACAGACTGTAAGGGTATAAAAGCCTAGTGATTCCTTTGGTTGGAGTTCCTCCCTGGAGGAATGCATTGTACCACAATTAAAATACTTAAAGGAATCAGACATCTGAGACTCTGCTATGGGAAACTTAGGGTCAAGCTGGTATGGGAAACGTCTGACTGTGTTAGTGGGGTGTGTGTAGGGAGTCAAGCAGGGCACCTGTTGGTTCACTGGATCCGCCCACTGCGAAGGTCCTAGTAGTTAAAAGTCTCAGGTGGTGCAAGTGTAACTCCCAGAGTGCCTCCTGAATGGTCAGACAGGAATGTTTCCTTAACACTGAACCTCATGAGGTTCACATGGGTCCACTTCCTTGAGCTTGTCCAGGTCCCTAAGGCATGCCAACTGCACCACTCAGCTTGATGTCATCTACAAATCTGCTGAAGGTGCACTTGATCCCACTATGTCACTGATGAAGATATTAAACAGTACTGGTCCCAAGATGGATCCCTGAGGGACACCACTCGTCACTGATCTCCATCCAAACACTGAGCCATTGACCACTACTCTCTTCATGCAACCATCCAACCAACTCCTTATCTACCAAATAGTCTACCCTTGAAATCCATCTCTTTCCAATTTAG